>CAUYUJ010011137.1:85937-88437 GCA_963575745.1 Prorocentrum cordatum
CAAAAACAAGTTGCCCTCATCAGTGGGGGCGCCCGCTCAGTCAGCTGAGTCGTCGGCTTGGCGTCCGTAGTTCCCCATGTACATCGCCGCCTCCTCGTCTGCTGCCTCGTCCTCCAGGATATTCTCTACCTCCGCCTCTGCCTGGGCCTCGAACGCCTCGGCAAGATCCTCGAGCGCGAGCTCATCCGCTGGCGCGGCCGCGGCATCGAGCTCAGACGCCAGGTCCAACACCACCGCCTCTTCGCCCCCCAAGCTGCGGAAGTGCTTGTTGACCCATTCGGTGGGCTGCGACCCAGGAAGGTCTGGCCCCTCGGCGAGGCGAAGATGCGCCTCTTCTTCGCAGGCACGTCGTCGAACAGAGGGTCCAGGATATCCTTCAGAAGCTCCAGCTCCTTGCGGACATATTCCTCGAACGCGTCGGAGTCGGGCACCTCGTCGAAGTCGTTGAAGCGCTTCCACGCCGCGCCCGCCACGGGCGTGAGAAAGCTCTTGCCCTCGGGGATCGGGTAGCAGTGCACGCAGTCTTGGGCTGCCTCCTTGATGCACAGCGTGGTCTTCGTGTGGAGGCACGCGCTCGCACGTTTCAGTATCGCCTCGGCGTCTGGGAGAGAGGCCCCGCTGGGCATGCTCGGCCTTATCATGGCGAGCAACGTCTCAACGTCGCACTTCCTCTGGCCTGTCAGCGGGTCGGCGGCTGGCTCAGCATCTGCGTCGTAGCTGTTCATCGCGATGCCCCTGAACTGCGACTTCGGGAATTTCGAGAATCCCCACCTCTCGCGGGCGATGGCTTCAGTGTTGCCCACGCCCAGGAGAGCTTTCCACTTGCTCACGCCCTGCTCCTGCATGTCTCCGTCGTCCACCACGTCTGGGCGGTGCTTGTCCCCTGGATTCCGACGAAGGGAGTCGAGGTCGACGGCGCTGCGGAAAGACGGTTCTCGATCCACCGCATCGCGGGCAATCCAGTAGCGGGATAGCGCCATGCAGAGCGAATGCAGCACTGGCGTTTTTTCCCTGCCGAGGCTCTCCCACGAAGACGACGCCCTTCGACGTGAACGTGGGAAGAAGCTGGGCGAAAGCACCGCGAAACCACCCAGCAAAGCCAAGAAGCGTGACTGGGTGCCTGAGCTGGGTGGTGCTCTGGCCGTCGTCCTGCGCCAAGTTCTGGGCCGCCTCCCTGACGATGCCGCGCTGCCACTTGTAGATCGGGGAGGACTTGTCGTTCACGTTCTTCAGAATCCAGCGCAGTTGGGCGTTCTGGGCGCCATCTCTAGGGGCGTGCAGGTTGATGTAGTCGATGCCAATGTCGACGCCTTCGGGGTCCATGATGCCCTCGCCCGCGCCCTCCCGAGGCGCTGCTGTCTCCACGTCGAAGCACGTGCACTGGAAGCCACCCATGGCGCGAAACATCAGCTGAAAAGCGGCACGTCCCGTGCTTCCACGAGTCGACTGGCCCTGCCAGTCGATGCCGAAGACGTCCCCATTGGCGACGGACTTCGCCACCTTACCCGTCGTTTTGTTGTCGAAGGTGTAGTGCTTGATGAGTAGTAAGGGCACGGGGTCCGTGGACGAGCCACCAGAAGTCGGTGGGTTCCAAACCAGAAGCTGCAGCTTAAAGGGGGTGCCGGGCTTCATGGTGCCAGGGCCGAAAGGGTGAGGAAGTTCCGTAAACGCGCCCTGGGAGTACTTCTCGGCCACCTCCTTCTTGATCTCGTCCGTGATCTCAAAGTCTCGGACAACGTCGACCACGTGAGAAATGCTGGAAGCCTTCTGGCCAAGCTCCTTCAGCGGCCATGTGCCTGCGAGCTGCGCGGCAGAGGGGTCGTCTGTGGACATCGGGGGGCGATCGACCACCTTGCCGCTCGCGGCAGCTACGGCGTCGGACCATGTCATCGCCGAGGGCACAGGCATGCTGGGGCACAGCGGAGAAGCGGTCGGGCGAAGTCGGCGGACAGCCACACTCTGGTCGCAACTTTGAGCCAAAGCGGCGCGCAACCATGGAAGGAGGGTAGCTTTCCTACGCTTATTAGAGAACGCGGGGGGTGTCTGTCTCGCCTACTTTCCGACTCACGCCTGGTCCGAAGGTGGGAGACCATGGCGTTTTCTCCTACAGTACTCCTCTGCCAGTGTCCGACCTATTGTAGAAAGAATAGGAGAGCGTTCTCATGCCCGCATACTCTCCTGCTTGTTTGGAACCATCCATTGGTGGGGGGAGTAGGAGAGCGTTCTCCTATTCTCCTATTCTCCTACTCTGTGGGAACCTAGGGTAGGAGAGTAGGAGAGCGTTCTCCTATTCTCCTATTCTCCTACTCTGTGGGAACCTAGGGTCGGAGAGTAGGAGAGCGTTCTCATATTCTCCTATTCTCCTACTCTGTGGGAACCTAGGGTAGGAGAGTAGGAGAGCGTTCTCCTATTCTCCTATTCTCCTACTCTGTGGGAACCATGGGTGGGAGAGTAGGAGAACGCGGAGAACGCTCTCCTACTCTCCTACCCTAGGTTCCCA
>CAUYUJ010011137.1:90937-198437 GCA_963575745.1 Prorocentrum cordatum
GTAAGGGATGGGGGGGAGGGGTAGGACGTCAGATATGACGCGAGCGCACCTAGCTTGTCCTCTTTCCCCTCCCCCCCCCCCCCCCATCCTCCTCCTCCTCCTCCTCCTCCTCCTCCTCCAACTCCTCCTCCTCCTCCGTCTCTTCCTCCTCCTCCCCCTCCCTCTCCTCCTCCTCCTCCGCCTCCCCCTCATCATCATCATCACCATCATCACCATCATCATCACCAGCATCAGCATCATCATCGTCGTCATCATCATCAGCATCATCAGCATCACCAGCATCATCATCAGCATCCTCCTCATCAACAACAACAGTATCATCTACATCAGCATCAGCAAAAGCAGCGTCATCCTCATCATCAGCATCATCATCATTACCATCATCATCAGCAGAAACAGCATCATCAGCAGTGGCATCATCACCCTCAGCATCAGCATCATCATCATCATCAGCATCATCAGCAGCAGCATCATTCTCATCATATCAGCCAGCGTTGACTCCAAATGGATAGGAGGACAAGAGGAGGACGAGAGGAGGATGGGAGGAGGACGAAAGGAGGACGGGAGCAGGACGGGAGGAGGACGGGAGGAGCAAAGTCAAGCAAGCGCACGCAAGCAAGCCGAAGGAAGCAAGCGCAAGTGAGCAATAACAAGCAAAGACGAGCCAGCGATCAAGTGCAAGCAAGCAAGTGAAAGCAAGGGCAAGCAAGCGAGAGCACGCACGCAAGAGCAAGCAAGCAAGTGCCACTAGAAAAAAGGGTGGTGCCATTGGAAAAAGGGGGGGCACTGGACAAGGAGGGTGGTCCCAAAGACCAATTACTTATGATGAGCTAGGACTCCTGCAGGGCAAGCCTATTTGATAATAAGCATCATCAGCATCAGACTCATCATCAGCAGCAGCATCATCAGTATCATCATCATCAGCACCATCATCAGCATCATCAGCATCATCATCAGCATCATCAGCATCGTTATCAGCATCATCGTCATCATCGGCATCATCATCATCAGCATCATCAGCAGCATCATCAGCAGCAGCATCATCATCCTCGCCATCTTCATTAGCAGCAGCATCATTATCAAAAAACAGCATCAGCAGCAGCATCATTATCATCATCGTCGCCATCAGCATAACCATCATCATTACCATCGTCATCATCATCAGCATCATCATCATCGAAATCAACATCAATATCAGCAGCTGTGTCATCATCACCAACATGATCATCATCATCAGCATCAGCATCATAATCAGCATCATCTGCAGCATCATCATCATCATCATCGTCATCGTCATCGTCAGTATCATCATCAGCAGCAGAATCAGCATCATTATTATCAGCATCATCCTTATTGTTATCATCATAACCCTCAGTCAGATTATCATCATCATCAGCATCATCATCATCATCAGCATCATCCTCTGTATTGTCATCATCATCATGCTTATCATCATCAGCATCAGCATCAGCATCAGCATCAGCATCAGCATCAGCATCAGCATCAGCATCAGCATCAGCATCAGCATCGTCATCATCATCATCATCTTCATCATCATCTCCATCATCATAATCATCTTCCCTTCATCCTGCTCCAACCATTTCCAGGCTTCGAACTGATCGACCGGAACTTTTTGGTCAACGCATTTCGAAGTGGCGCAGCTGGCCAGGACCAAAAACAATTGCATGACACAAGGTGGAGCACCGTGGCAAACCCAGAAGAAGTCCTGGGGAGGCCGGCCGCGTGGCTTCCTCAACGTCCACTTCAATTATTCGCGCTGGGAGTGTGGAGGCCGTGTCCCTCAGTCGGTGCTGCAGGCGCCGACGAAGGTCACGGGGGCAGGGACAGCAGCGTGCAGAGAAGCAGCCACCAGTCAACCGCTGCCTCGAGGGCCCGCCCAGGTCTGGTGAGAAGGGGTTCGACGCCACCGCGCTCTGGGCAGAGCGGCCCGTCGCGCTGCTGCAGACGAAGAGCGTCGAGAAGGGCACGCAACTCTCAGATGATCTCGAGTCTGCTCTCAAACAGGCTGAAGTGGTACGGCCGATGGGCCTGTCCACGAAGGGCCTCCAGGACCTCGTGCAGCGCAAGCAGAGGAAGTCCAAGCAGGTCGAGGAGTCGCTTCACGGAGTCGAGGCCGCAAGAGAGACCTTGCAGCAGGCGCGCGAGCTCTTCAATGAAGGGAACAAGCAGCTGCTCAAGCACAGTGAAAACATGGCGGAGCTCGAAGAACCCATCAACAAGTGGCAGGCCGCGAACGTCGTTCCTGATGCTCCCCCAGAGGGTCACGAGTGGACCCCAAGCATGAGATTGCCACGTTGGAAATCATGGGCCAGTGTCTGCGTAAGTACGGAGGTCGGTCGGCATCGACGCAGGCACGATTCTCAAGCAGGCGGCGGGAAAAAAGAATGAGCTGGAGCGCAAGATCACAGTGCCCATGGATAAGGACAAGGCTGGCAGTGACGGCGCTGCTACTGCTGCTGCTCAACCTGCTGCTGGCCCCGCTGGGCCATCAACAGCAGCAGTAGACATACCAGTGCCAGGATACGACGAGCTCGACCCAAGCGATGAAAAGGTCAAGGAGGCGTTTACCAAGGCTGGGCGTGATGAATCAGACCCCGACTAGTAAAAGAGGCCCCTCGAAAGCCTGGGCTCGCCGGCCAAGCGACCCAGGCGCGGATAGCCAAGCACCACCACGGGGAGCTCGTGAGGAATAGCCGCGGGCGAGTGGTGTGAGCTGTGGGTGGCCATTTCCACATGTCTTCCCAAAGGAGAATGTCGAGGAACTGTTGATGGAGCGCCCTACCCCCTGGCAGGCAGCACGGCCGAAGAAGCCCGCCCTTCCTAGCGGTCCTAGCGGCGCCAGCAGCCTGGGGCACTCAGGAGCACGCAGTGGAGGCGTCGCGCTGGCAGGAGAGGGCAGCGAGAGGCCCTATCGGCGCCGTGAACGCCCGGAGCGCGGCGGGCGGCGGCAGCTGCGGGCGGCGATTTCCCGCTGCATTCCCAGAGGGGAACGCCGAGGAGAGGTCGAGGAAGTGCCTCACCCACTGCCAGGCAGCACCGCCCGAGAAGCCCGCCCCTCCCGGCGGCGCCAGCAGCCCGGGGCAGCCAGGGGCAGGCGGCGGGGGCGTCGCGCTGGCAGGAGAGGGCAGCGAGAGCCTCCCCGGCGCCGCGAACGTCCCGGACCCAGAGATGCGGAGCGCTAAGGAGACGGTGCTGGCATGCCACAGCTGGTGTGCCTTCAGGAGCATCGCCTCAAGTTCAGCGGCCAGCTCACGACGGCGATGGCGTGGCTATCCGCGCCGCGGAGGCTGCGGAGGACCCAAGCAGAACGCATGCTGTGCCCATCAACAGTCAGTGCGACCCTGTTCGAGAAGCAGCGTCCGCAGCCTCAGATGTAGTCTCAGCTGCGTAACAGGTGCCTAGACCAGGCAGCCAGCATCTCAAGACCATAGTCCGAATGCTCGTCGGAGGCTCGTCTTGGACTCAAGCAAGATCGCATGCGCACGAGAAAAGTCAAGGCGACAGATGCCAGCGGTGTGGGAAGCGGGGGATATGTACCACAGGTTATATCAGCGCCCTTGCCTCGAACACATACAGGGAGGTTGAAATACAAGGAATTCTAAAAACAAGGAGTGTAAAATCATACATTGTCGCGTAGACGCAGCCCCGAAGCGAGGCAGAGAACTAAACTAGGAATTTTAAAAGCAAGAACCGAACCCGCGACGCGGCATGAAACAAAACAAGGGACGCCCTGGAACAGCAGGGGGAAGATCTGGGGGAAGATATGTCGGGAGATCTGGGGAGTGTCCAATGGAAGACTTGGCGCGGTTGCAAAGCGATCAATCTGGAGGAATCGTTGGCGGAAGATCTGGGGGAGATCTGAGGGAACATCTCGAATATAATACTTGGCGGGAAGTCTGGAGGAAGATCTGGAGGGACATATGAGGGAAGACCTGGTGGAAGATCTGGGCGAAAATCTGACGAATGTGCTGAGGGAGATTTGGCGGTGTAGTACGTCGCAAATATGCAGCAAGATTTGCGGGAAGATCTCGGGAAGATCTGGAGAAAGATCTGAGGGAGAAGATATGCGAAAACATCGGGGGGAAGATATGTGTGAAGATCTGGAGGACGATCTGGAGGAAGAACTGGGGGAAGATCTCAACCAATAACTGGGTGAATATATTGGGGAAACATTGAAGAAGCTCTGCGGGACAACATCGGAAAAGATCAGAGGAAAGATCTGGGTGAAGATTTGGAGGAAGATCTGGGGGAAGATCTGCGGAAGATCTTGGGAAACATCCGGGGAGAGATTTGGAGAAAGATCTGGGAGAAAATCTGGGGTAATATCTGGTGGAAGATCTGGGATAAGATCTGGAGGAACATCTGGAGGAAGATATGGGGGAAGATCTGGCGGGAGATCTGGGGGAAGATCTGGAGGAAGATCTGGGGTAAGATATGGGGTAACATCGGGGGAAAGATTTAGGGAAAGATCTGGGGGAAGATGTGGGGGGAGATCTGGGGGAAAATCTGGGGAAGATCTGGGGAAAGATCTGGGGCAAGATTTTGGGAAATATCTGGAGGAAGATCTGGTGGAAGATCTGGGGGAAGATCTGGGGAAAGATCTGGGAGAAAATGCTGGGGAAGAATCCGGGGGAAGACCTGGAGGAAGATCTGCCGGAAGATCTGGGGAAGATCTGGGGGAATCTGGAGAAGGACGCGCGGGGAAGATCTGGAACAAGATCCGAAGAGCGATCCGGGGAAGATCTGGGGAAGATCTGGGGAAAGATCTGGGAGGAGATCTGGGGGAAGATCTGGGGGGAGATCTGGGGGGAGATCTGGGCGAGGATTTGAGGGAAGATCTGGGTGAAGATCTAGGAGGGGCTTTGGGCGAAGATCTGGGTGAAGATCCGGGGGGGGATTTTTGGGGGAAAAGGAGGAGAAGATCTGAATAACGATCTGGAGGAAAACCTCAAGATCTGCGTTACGATCTGGGAGGAGATCTGGGTGAAGATCTGCGGGGAGATCAAGAGAAACATCTGGGGGAAGATCTGGGTGAAGATCTGGAGGACAATCCAGAGGAAAATCTGGGGGAAGAGAACCATGGCCACATTTTAAACTAGGTTTTCGAGTATCACTCGCGCGATGACGGCAGGGCATGAAACAACACAAATAATTTGAAACATATGATTTTAGAGTAGGCCCGCGAGACTGAGCCCGGGCATGCCGTCCTAGTTGGTTGAACTCCCTGTATGTAGAAAGCTTCGGAAAGCCGCTAGGAAGGTGCGCAGCAGGAGCGAAGCGCATGGCGAGTTGTTCTGCAGATGTCTCTACCCCCCCCCCCCCCCCGTTGGTGTCTGCCCCAGGTTGAGCCTGATGGGAAAGCTTGGTGGAAGGATGTGCCAGCCAAGTGGCGTTGTTCTGGAGATGTGCTCGTTGATGGCTCGGCGTACCACACACCATGTCAGGAATCAGTCGTGCGGGGTTCTCGATTGTTCAGATTGACCCGGCAGGCACAATAGTATGAGGTTGCTACGGGATCGTGCCCCTGCATCTGGCTCCGCTGCTGACGGGGAACACATGGCCTTTCCCTTTCTTGCCACCCACTGCGAGTGAGACCCTGACAGTCCCCTGCATGTCTACGCAGACTGCGCCGCCTCCATCTCGTGTGCTCGGGACCCTGGGGCTGGCAGTTCTGTTATGCAGACCAGGCAACATGTCTGGCGGGACTGGTGGGGGGAGGTAGGGTGGTGTCGGGCACCGTGCTGCTGTCTCTAAGGTGGAAAGCCACCAATATAAGGCCAACTCGCGCTCAGATCACCAGACCTGGCTGATTCGAGGTAAAGCAGCAGTCGACAGACATGCCAAACTAGGAGCCAAGCTGTGGTAGACACCGTCGCAGCAAGCGTTGTTCGTCCAGGGACTCGAGGGCATGGCTGCTGTAGCCACAAGATGGCATGTGAGAGCCCAGCAAGTGTTCGTTGACTCGCTTTGTGGACCCGCATTGGGCTGCTGGGACCTCGGATGTCACTCTCGAGTTGGACCCTGAGGACTGGGACGGCCTCCACGAGGTATGTCTGGAGGCGGGGGTGAAGCCTTTTGACGAAGTGGAGGGGGTTAGCCTGTCTGGTGCTGCTGCCCCTCTGCTGCCACCACCTCCCCTTCAGCCTCCGCCCGAGGAAGGTATCGTCCGGGTCTCGGGGACTCCTTGGGATGTTACAACGGTCACAGCGTGTTGCAAGCTGATCTCCTGAGCAACGAGGAGCGTGCGGAAATCCAGCCTGGTGATGCAGTTTTGTTTTGCGAGTTCTGTGGGACCTCTATGTTTCGGCAAGTGAGGAGAGGAGAGGGCCCGGATGGCCCATGTCAGGGACCTTCGGCCCCAGGTTTGCGGTCCCGGCAGTCCAGACGTCGGAGGACGTTTCAGGCCCGAGCGCGGCGCAGGTGCCATCCTGGACGCCGCGCCTCCCGTCCCTCAGCTTCGTGCAGCCAGAGGCCGCCGCCTACGGCGGCCTGGACGGGCTGTCCTGTGGTCCCGAATCGTGTGTCTCGAACGACCTTCCAGTCCCTCGTTTTCTGGATGCGGAGATTGCGAGAGTGCATGACTTTGACTCCCCGACTGCCATCGTAGAGCTTGCTCAGTGGCGTAAGCGGGTCAGCGCCAGAGTTTCTCTTCAAGAGCTGCCTCAAGAGGAGGCAAGAGCTCTTCACTGCGTCTTCGGACGAGGAGGCATCTGCCCCATATAACTGTCAGTCTCAGTCGAAGTCCTGGGCTCCTGCTCCTGCTCCTGCTCCTTCTCCTGCTCCTGCTCCTCCTCCTCCTCCTCCTCCTCCTCCTCCTCCTCCTCCTCCTCCTCCTCCTCCTCCTGCTCCCCCTCTTCAGCCAGTGGTGCTCCGACTCTGGGGCGCCAGCAGTTAGTGTTAGGCTTTGGCGCAATATGCTCGCACATGTGCGGCGGATTGCGCCTGCGGCGATCCGCGAGGGTAAGACAGTTTGGGCTGCGGGCACTGACACACCCTGTATCGTCACGCGATGCCAGGGCGCGAACTTGTGAATCGTGCCCGTGCAAGAGCCAAAAAGTGCACGAGGCCAGCCACAAGGGGCAAGGAGAAGGCGTGGCCCAGATGTACGCATGTTGTCATGTCCCATGGTTCGAGCGATGTGCGCCGTGGAGTCGTGGGGGTGCTGTCGGGCAGAATGCCCGCGCTCGTGCACGCTGCAGGCGTTGCCAGTCGACGGCGAGCCGAAAATTGGCCGACGCCACTTGGCACAACCATCCACAGTTGCTGGGGCCCACCATTCTTCCCAATCCTCCCGTCGTTCCCCCTCGTATGTTCCAGCCACGCACCATCTCTGCCCCGATCCATTCTTCCATGCTCCCTGGCTCCTCTTCCGCCTGTGCACTTCCTCACTGCCAGCTGGACTGCACCCTATCCCACGTGCCATCACGAAACTGAAACAAGCGGGATTACGTTATCTCTCTATGGCAGAAGCCGCTGTCCAATTTTCGAGCAACGCTCAACTGCGGCGACCATGGGCCCTGCGAAGGCTGCCTCACAAATCAATCGATCGGCACGGGTGCAACGGGAAGCATTCGTGCACATATGGACCCTTAGAACATCGTGCATACTGATGCGGCTGGTGTTCCTTCTTGCTGCTAGTGTGTCCGCCCCTTTTCTCATCTGCACGTACTGCTTCGGCACATGATGTCTTCCACGTTGAACTTGGAGACTAGTTATGTGAAGTCGCCTGCAATACGTTATGGCTCGTACAAGTAACTGCTTGCCAGGAAACATGTCGCCCCATCTCACCCTTTTCGTTCACAATCCTGACGACGGTTCGCCTCCACGATACAAACAAACTAAGATAAGGAGCGTAAGCTGCGGAGTACATGCGCGCAGTGGAGCGGCAAACGCGGGTGCCAATTACGGCCTCAAGTGCAACTGCTAGAAAATTGAATTACGCCAGAGTCGATGTGAAGCCACCAATCTTCCAACGCCAGACGGAGCCCTACTAAAGCATAAGGACAGAATCGTCTACCTCGGCTGGGTCGTCTCAGCGGACGGCACCGTGAATTCGGAACCGAGCCGGCTACCCGAAGCAAGGTCCTCCACCGCCCTCTGCCACTCTCCTGCGCCAACCCCCTTGGGAAGAGGCTACACCGTCCTCCACCCTCCTCCGCCACACCCCAACCTGGGGGAAGGGGGACCATGGCGACTACCCGGAGACCTACAGGGGGATCCATATGGAAGCCGCTGGAGGCCTCTGCAGGCCTTCTGGGAAAAGATCTTGAAGAGTCTGGAGGCGTCTCGAAGAATTTCCCCGTCGCTTCTGGGCGGCAGGCCCACGCAGTCCCCTGCAACCCCGCTGCTCTCCACCCTCGCTGCGGAGGCCTCTGCAAGCCTCGTGGAGACCATTTGGATGCCCCTCGAGGCTCTTTGGACGCCCCTGGAGGCTTCCCGGAAGAGCCTGGAGAATCCCTGGAGCGCCTCCTGGTCGTCGCAGGTTGGCGGCCCCACACAGTCCCAAGACTGTGGCCCCTTGGAACCTATGGGTCTGGAAGCCTCCTGGTCCTGGAGGCTGGCTCGAAGACTTTCGGGGGCACTGGAGGCCGCTGGAGCCTCCCGCACGCCTTCCGAGAACTAAGAGGTCAAGGAGAAGCCTGGCCATTCCAGTGGCACTCACCACACCAAGCAAGACACCACGCTGCGAGGCGTCCTGAATAGATAAGCGGCACGTCATGCAAGCCATCCTGACTGAAGGCGTTGAGGATGCAACTCTGAGCGCCGAAGGTCCCTGGGGTTAGTTCTGCTGCCCCCGAATGTGTTGGACCAGCCGCAACTGCTGTAGCACCTGGGGCTCAAAAAGTATCCGAAGAGTCCCAAATCTCCGAATGGCCCCCAAAACCTCAAGCCATCTGAGAAACCCGAAGCGCCCAATCACGAAGCGGAGCCTGCACTGCCGCAGCGTCGCGGTGCTCGCGCAGCGCGCGGACGACCAGCTGCACGCCGTCGCCATCCATGACCTGCGCGCCCCGCAGGCGGGCAGGCACCGTCGCTCCTGGTCGCCATCCATCTCCCCACCAGCCCGCCGAGCCACCCTCCACCTTCCCCCGCGGACTCTCTGCTGGGCGCTCGCGCTGCCGAAGGCCAGCTCCCGCAGCGCCGCCAACGCCCAGCCTTGGCAGGCACCCAGGGAGGGGGGGGCGTTGTAGCGGAGTCATGGGCTGGAAGGGGAGGCGAGCAGGGGAGGAGGGGGGAGAGGGGAGGTGGGGGAGGCTGGGAATGTTAGGAGAGCTGACTTCACACTTACTTGATGGAAGGTTACTGCAAAGCAAATGCAGCGGCGTGGGGGCGGAGGTATAAGTGGCTCTAGGACGCCACACTTAAATCACCAAAGCACTTATTTTCCCAGCTAGGGCCACCACGAGAGCTCGGAACGCATCCTCCCCTGTCACACCCGCACCAGTACGATCCCAATCACTCGGCGCGGCCCAGATCATGCGTATACATGTTAAGATAATTCCCAACCCTCTGGTGTTGGGTTCTCGTGTTGAATAGAGCACTGTGGTCTCCACTCCTCCCTCCTCCCCTCCTCCTGCCTCCTGCCTCCTACTTCCTACTTCCTGCCTCACGTCTCTTCTTCCTGTTCTTCCTCATCCCTTCTCTTCTTCGTCCTGCTTGCGTTGCAGCCCTATTGTGACTCTGCTTCTCTCGGCTCCCGGGAGGGGGGACCTCGCGGCTCCCTGGGGGCTGCGAGCTGCGCAACTGGCCCCACTTTCGTGGGCTCCTGGGAGGCCCAGCGGAGTGGAGTCGAAACCACACCCAGCCGGGACCTCGCGGCTCCCCTGCGGGGGCTACGAACTGTGCAGCTGTCGCCGCGTTCGTTGGCTCCTGGGGTACTCAGCGAAATGGAGTTGTAAACACACCCAGCCGAGACTTCGCGGCTCCCTGGGGTGGCTGCGAACTGCGCACTGCGCACCTGTCACCACTTTCGTGGGCTCCTGGGAGGCCCAGCGGAGTGGAGTTGTAAACGCACCCAGCCGGGACCTCTCGGCTCCCTGGGGTGGCTGCGAACTGCGCACCTGTCGCCACTTTCGTGGGCTCCTGAGAGGCCCAGCGGAGTGGAGTTGTAAACGCACCCAGCAGAGACAGGACCCCAGCTGGGCCCCAGTGCGATCACGATACATCAGCGCCTGCATGCGCTTGGAGTACCTGACGATGATGAGATCGTGAAGCTGCCCGTGCGTTGCGTGGGCGGCCGGTGGCTATGACGGTGTAGCGTTATGTGGAAGACCGAGGGCGCGGCAGAACAGGAACAGCACCAACAGCCCTGTAGGGCGTAGGTATTTGGCAGGTTGGTGATTCCAACCTCATTCTTCCCCTTCGGGGAGAGGTCCACTGCTCCACATCTCCTCTCCCAGGGCTTGTAGGAGGTGGTCACGAGGCGTTGGAGAGTCCAAAATGCCCACAGATCGCTCCCAGAGCGCCCCAAATATCCCAAGATGGTTTCCACGATGGCACCAGTTAGCCCACGATGGTACGATGGCTCACATGCCTCCAAGAAGCCCCAAAACCGCCATGGGACGGTTCCAGATGGCCACGGTGCCTCCCAATGACCCGCCCGAGAGGAGATTCCCTGGGGACGCACTCAGCCCTCTGCACCATGTGGCGACTAGACTAGACGTAGGAGCGCTCAGCACACAAGCAAACATTGAGGGACGCGCCGTGCCCGTGAACGCTTTGCCAAAGAACGCTGGGCCACAGTTATATGTTCCCCAATCGTTGAATTTCTCGCGCGACTTAAAACATTGACAGGAAGAGACCACGAGCGGACGAAAAGAGCAGAACGACACGCGTAGAAACATACGGCGATGGGAAAACTGGAAGCATGATCAACAGGAGTGACAGCGCCGCAGCGCAGCAAACGCGCGAGAGCATTGACGTTAAGAGGCAGCTGAAGAGAAGATGCGGTATGCTCAATCGACAGTGCCATGCGCTGCGCGGCGCCACATCGCGCTGCCATCTGCGATCGGCGAACTGCCACAATTTCTAATGTCGCAGCCCCCCAGGGACGGAGGGGGCCTGATTATGATCTGCGTACGACGCCACTCTGCTCGGCCTCCCAAGAGCCCACGAAAGTGGCGGCAGTGTCTCAGGCTGCGGGCCGCCATGGACGGCGAGGCATCATTCTGATGTCACTCTGCTCGGCCCCCCAGGAGCATACGAAAGTGGAGAGTGGAGACAGTTGCACAGTTCGCAGCCACCCCAGGGAGCCGCGAGCTCGACCGTTGCGCAATTCGCAGCCCACCCGGGAGCCGCGAGGTCTCTGCTGGACCTGCGTGTAACTCAACTCCGCTGGACCTCCCAGGAGCCCACGAAAGTGGTGACAGTTGCGCAGTTCGCATCCCACCTGGGGAGCCGCGAGGTTCTGGCTGGATCTGCGTGTAACCCAACTTCGCTGGACCTCCCAGGAGCCCACGAAAATGGCAGTAGCTGCGCAATTCGCAGCCCCCCAGGGGAGCCGCGAGATTCCGGCTGGATCTGCCTGTAACTCAACTCCAATCGGCCCCACAAGAGCCCACGAAAATGGCGACAGTTGCGCAGTTCACAGCCCACCAGGGAGCCGCGAGGTCAGGGCTGGATCTCCCTGTAACCCAACTCCGCTAGACCTCCCAGGAGCTGACGAAATTGGCGACACTTGCGTAGTTCGCAGTCCCCAGGGAGCCGCGAGGTCCCGGCTGGATCTGCCTGTAACTCCACTCCGCTGGACCTCCCAAGGGGGCACGAAAATGACGACAATTGCGCAGTTCGCAGCCCACCAGAGAGCCGCCAGTTCCCGGCTGGATCTGCCTGTAACTCCACTCCGCTGGACCTTCCAGGAGCCCACGAAAGTGGTGACCGTTGCGCAGTTCGCAGCCCCCCAGGGTGCCGCAAGGACGAGGAGGAGGAGGAGGAGGCCCAGTGTAAACCCAAGAGTCATCAACGATGTTGGAATTACCCCCCCCCCTCAAAGCTCCCTCTTCATAGGCCCCTACAACGGTTGATTTCCATTGAAGGAACTGCCTCGTTGGAAGACAACCGTTTGAAGGTCCTGAAACATGCCAAAAAATTGTTCTCGGGCTTTCAACGCCACGTATCCACCTGACTGCTGCGTCTTGACGATCCGGAACCGTGCCAGAACGCGATTTTGGGTGACTTCAACAACTCGAATCAACATAACTGTTGCACCCGCATAATCCTGAGTCCTTCGAAAACATCATTGGTCAGCTGATCATGAGAATCCGTGAAACTCTTGCACATGTTGAAAACGAATGCGCGCGGCGCTGAAGCGAGAACCACATATTGAAAACCACCCGCCCTCAATCCGTGAAATTCTTGCAAATATTTGAAATCAATGTGCGCGGCGCTAAGGCGAGAACCACATTTTGAAAACCACCCGCCCCCGATCCGTGAAACTATTGCAAATATTTTAGCATCAATGTGCGCGGCGCTAAGGCGAGAGCAACATTTTGAAAACAACCCGCCCTCGATCCGTGAAACTATTGCAAATCTTTAAAATCAATGTGCGCGGCGCTGAGGCGAGAGCCACATGTTGAAAACCACCTGCCCTCCATCTGTGAAGCGGCTGTCACTTTTCAAGCTTCAGAGTCATAATGGTGAGAAAGTCTCAGGCGAAACGCCCAGCCCGCCCTAAAACCTGGCCTCGGGGTGCGAAGGAATGGAAGAGGGAGGAGGAGGAGGAGGAGGAGGAGGAGGATGAGGAGGAGGAGGAGGAGGAGAAGGAAGGGGAGCAAGGAGGAGGAAAGACGAAGACCACAGTGCTCCATTCAATACGAGAACCCAACACCGGAGGGTTGGAAATTCGCTGGCCCATCGGGCCAAGGTCGTGCTAAGATCTCCTGCGACTGGGTTAACAATATTTCTAGTTCGCGCGCGCGGGGCCGCCCCTGGGTGTCCCCGGACGAAAATTTCCCCGTTAAGGTCCCAGCAAGGTCTGGGCAGTGAAGGCAAGGTCCCCACAGGCTCCCAAGAGCGCTCCAGGAGCGCTTCAAGTGGCCTCCAAGAGAGCTCAACATGGTCCGAGATGGTCCAACAGCGATCCAAGACGCCAAGCGCCTTCAAGACGCCCCAAGAGCGCACAAAACGGCCCCCAAGGGCCCCAAGACATCCCCAGAGGCTTCCAAGCTGGCCGAAGAGGCTCCCAAGACGGCTCCAAGAGCGGGCCCAGACGGGGGACCCGAACGAACATTCCGAGCTCTAAACGCAGACAGGTCCCATGGAGGCCCCAAGAGGCCCCCAAGAAGCCCCCACGAGGCCCCCAAGAGGCCCCCGAGAGGCCCCAAGAGACCCCCAAGAGTCCCCCGAGAGGCACCCGCGACGCGCCAGGAGGTCCCAGACATACCGCCAAGAGGCTCAAAAAGAGACTCCAAGAGGCCCCAAAAGGCCTCCAAGAGGCCACGAACGCGCAGGCAAACGCCTGCGATGGCATACGGGATGGCGGAGTGAGCGAAGCGATTGAATAAAGCGGGATGTAGGAAGAGGTTGGGGCTGAAGAGCGAGAGGAGGAGTAATCTTGCGAGCAATACTTTATTCAAAACGAGAACCCAACACAGGAGGGTTGGGAAATTACCCGAGACGTTCCCAACCCGTTATGCACGTGAGGCGACTACACATGTGAAAAGTTCGCATGCACAAAACCACTGTGCGAGATACGAAGCACTCGCGAAGACGAGGTACTGCTGGGCCACGCACGTCGCACACCAGCGCAACATGAAAAGGGGGACAAACGTGGAGGAGGAAGAGCAGGAGGAGGAAGAGGGGGATAATGGCCAGGAGGATCACGAGGGAAGAGGGAAAAACGCTGGTGAGAGTAACAGCGCCATGCGCTACATCTGCTCGGATCGCCCGCGTTCCCGCTGCAGGTGACGGGCGCCTGAGGAGGGGGGGCAGTGAGGACAGTGACATGCGCTACGCGGCGCTCCAGCGCCCTGCGCTCTGTGATGCAACAGCGCCGCGCGCTGACTGAGGTCAGCCACCCAGGGAGCAGCGAGATCCTGTCTGGGTGCGCGTGATCTCCCAGGAGCCCACGAAATTGGCGACAGATGCGCAGATCGCGGACACCCAGGGAGCAGCGAGGTCCTGACCGGGTGAGCGTGGCCCCCCACTCCGCTGGACCTCCCAGTAGCCGACGAGGGAGCCGCGAGGTCCCGGCTGGATCTGCGTGTGGTCCCCAACTCCGCTGGACCTCCCAGGAGCCCACGAAAGTGGCGACAATTGCGCAGTTCACAGCCTCCCAGGCAGCAGCGAGTTCCCGTCTGGGGGCGCGTGCTCCCCGACTCCTCTGGACCTCCCAGGAGCCCACGACGATGGCGACAATTGTACAATTCACGGCCACCGCCACCAAGGGAGCCGCGGAGTCTCGGCTGGGTGCGCGTGGCCCCCGAAACCGCTGGAACTCCCAGGAGCCCACAAAATTAGCGATTGTTGCGCAGTTCGAAGCCACCCAGGAAGCAGCGAGGTCCCGTCTGGGGGCGCGTGCTCCCCGACTCCTATGGACTTCCCCGGAGCTCACGAAAGTGGCGACAATTGCGC
This sequence comes from Prorocentrum cordatum, assembly GCA_963575745.1. Lineage (NCBI taxonomy): Eukaryota > Dinophyceae > Prorocentrales > Prorocentraceae > Prorocentrum > Prorocentrum cordatum. The sequence continues at coordinate 105,530 of CAUYUJ010011137.1, forward strand.
AGTTCGCAGCCTCCCAGGGCGCCGCGAGGTCCCGGCTAGGTGCGCGTGATCCCCGACCTCTCTGGACCTCCCAGGAGCCCACGAAAGTGGAAACCGTTGCGAAGTTCGCAGCCTCCCAGAGAACAGCGAAGTCCAGTCTGGGTGCGCGTGCTCCCCGATTCCTCTGGAGCTCCCAGGAGCCCAAAACAAATTGCGACAATTGCTCAATTCGCGGCCACCCAGGGAGCCGCGAAGTCCTGGCTGAGTGCGCGTGGCCCCCGAAACCGCTGGACCTCCCAGGAGCCCGCGAAAGTGGCGACAGGTGCGCAGATCGCAGCCACCCAGGGAGCAGCGCAGGAGGAGGCAGGAGAACGGGGAGGAGGATAAGAGGGTAGTGGAGACCACCGAGCTCTGTTCAAGACGAGAATTAAACACAGGAGGGTTGGGGATAAATACTGATGTGTGGAGTCTCCCCTCGTTGCTTCCGACCAGCCTTGGAGACCTCAAGATGCTCCAAGATGCCCAAGAGAGCCCTAAGAGGAGCCCAAGACGGCTCCAAGACGGCCCCAAGAGCGCCCCAGGAGCATCCCAAGAGAGCCCGAAGAGGCGGTGTCTGGGCTTCCGAAATTGGGATGGACATAAGCGCCGTCTTCTTCTTTGATCGATTGCCCCCAAGATGGCCCCAAGAGGCCCCTCTGGGGTCCCAGGAGGGCCCCAAGCGAGCCTCACGAGGGCCCCGAGAGGGCCCCAATAGGGCCCAAAATGCTTCCAAATTGGCCCCGAGCTGGCTGCATGAGGCTCCCCGAGGTCTCTAGTTTCACCATTGTTGGCCTCACTGATTTACTACATGTTTATATACGCCACTCCTCCAGACAGCTCCCCTGGGCATCGTTTCTGGATGCGCTGCTAGGGATACGCTAAAATTAAACTTGAGTTGGGTAACTGCTTAGCTCCCCCCCTCCCTCCCTCCTAGCATTCTCCCCATCAGTATCATCCTCATCCTCCTTTGTCCAGACTGCATCGGGCGAAAGAGAGAGTCGACTAGGGGGAACACCCTCGGACACATCGCATAGCTCCAACAAAATACAGTGCCGACGATGGCTTATGAAGTGGCGTGCCAAACAATAGGAAGGACTAACATCGTCTCGCTGGGCGTCAGATATTTTCTACGGCCTCGACTATCTCACGGCCACGTCGTGGAGCCATACATTTAGAGTGACTTATGTGATCCGCAACGCTTGCACTAGCATGGAATCAAAGGTAGCTCAAGGATGTGATGCCGTGAAATACTCGAATTATGGAAAGCCAGATTCGATCATACTAGAAAAAACACGTTCCACGCGCGATAAAACGAAACAGGTTCACCTCAATCCTCAATGTGACAGTCGACGAGAGATGATATACGACTGCGACAATCGTAGAAATTGCGTGCTGGATGGCGCAGAGAGACTTCGAGGACGGCTGAGCGTCGCCTGTCGAGAGCCAGCCTGATAACGACCAGCACCGCCGACCTACCCCTTTAGTTCAAGCCTCCGAGGATCTTTATCGACCAACCGCCCCTGCCCTTCTCGATGAGGGTGGCGACACCTGCTGCAGCAGCTGTGGCGGCGGCAGCAGCGACGGCGGCCATTGCGGTAGCTCTTCTAGCGGCAGCTGCGGGTGCTGCCCTGGATATCTGGGGCGTAGGGGTGCGCGCGCAACGTGGCGAGGGCGAGCTCGACGCCCCCGAGGAACTCGATGCGTGCCTGCCGGGCCACGCTGCCACCTCAGCTGGTGCGGCGCGCAGTAAGCGCGTCAGTTGTGGGCAGCATGATTGACACTACATTGACCAATGAGAGGCCTCGGCGCGAATCTCGATTACTGCTTGATTTCGTGAGAGGGCCAGGGATCCATATCATTAAATTAAGCTCTCTGGAATTTGATTTCAGGCGGGTGGCTTCTGTCGAAAGGGCGCAAACAAAGGTCGGTAGCGCAAGCTTCAGCTCGGAAGCTGCTACGTCGCGTCAAAACCACCTAAGATCGGAAACCAGCCCAGCACGTACTGAACATGCGCAGAGTGTGTCTCCTGCAGCTCCGATACAGTTTTCGCGGCCAACCCTCCTTCGGAGGACGATTCGTTCGAAGACTCAGATCCGCCTTCCGAAGCGGCAGTGGCCGCACCCTTGTGGGCATTCTACGATGGGGACATCCTGGATGGCGCACTGGTGCTGGTGACATCCATCGCAGCTCACCGAATAGCACATGAGGTGCGCCACAGCCAGATCGCTGGACTCCGACACTGGACAGCCCGAGCTAGTAATGAGAGACACGATGAGGACACGTGTTTTTCCCTTAGAAGCCCTTTGAGGTGCACATGGGATTTGCTGCTTTGGTGACTGGGTAGCACGCGCTTAAAGTGTATTCGCACGTGCCTCAAGAAATCGAGTCTACACTGGCCCCCAGGGTCCCGTATATTCCTGGCCACGATCCCCATAACTTATTGGAGCCGCCTCTAGCCGTTCCGACGAGGAGGGAGACGCGAGGACGAAAACAAAATACATTGAAAACCAAACAAATATAGCAAGGGCCATGGATGTGGCAGGCGGATCCGACCACTTTCGGATGCGATCGAACCCTCAGACCACCCATCATGCCCCCAGAAGCCGAGGCCGCCACGGGACAGGTTCGCCATGGCTGCGCAGCCGTGGCCCTGCGCAGGCCAGACCGCGGACGGGGGGGGGCAGAGAGAGAGAGGGTGGGGAGGGGAGAGGGGGACCACAGAGCGCCACGTGGCCCGAACGGAACGCCAAGGAAAGGCGCGCTGCAGGCGAGCCACCTCAAGAGGGCCGAGGGGAGCCCAGGCGAGGAACGCAACACGGGGAGGAGCGTCCAGGCTGCAAGTAAGGAGGCAGATGATGGACTTGGGAAGGGGGCGTCTAAACTGTGGGCGCATCGATGTGCATACATGTGCAAGTTCATCAATTTCGGGAGAGCGATACCCATGCACATCTACATGAAAACATTCACTCATGAATATATATATATATATACACTAAAACCATCGCGCGCGCTTCGCGCGCGCTCAGGTTCTAGCCCAGGCCGGGGGGGCGCTGGACGATCTAGGACAACGCTATCAAGCACAGGCGCGCGACGGCATCTGAGGAGCTTCTGGGGTGTTCCGCATGCTTCGTCAACTGGCTGTTGGAGGCACCTCTTGTGTGCTTCTTTGGGGGGCGTCTGAGGGTCCCTTGAGGGCATCGGTTCTGCAATCTGAAGCCGTCATTGGCCGTCTTGGCTGCGTGGAGGCCCGACTTGAGGCCACCTGCGGCCAGACTGAGGCAATCTGGATGCCTCCCGGGGGCCTCCTGGAAACAGTTTTGACGCATCGAGGGCACTCTTGGGCAATTTTAAAACCTCTTGGACGTATCCTAGGGGCCTTTAAGGCCCTCGGGAAGCTTTTGGGGTCCTCGTCGGACCACTTGAGGGCCTCTTGCGGCCTCCTGTGGGCCTTGTGGGGGGGGGGGGGCCGCTCTGCTGTTGGGTCGCGTTCCTCTTCTTGGGCCTCTCTTGGGGCTCTTGGGGCCCTCTCGGGCCGTCTTGGGCGCCTCAAGCACCGTCTTGGGGCCCTCGCGGGCCGTCTTGGGGCCCTCTTGGAGGCCTCTTCCTCTATATGGGAGCGGTTTTGGAAGCCTCTTGGGTCGTCTTGGAGCATCGGGATGCCAAAAGGCAGAAAGCACTAAACCGTTAAAGCCCAATCGTAAAACAATGAGTTGTGCATCTTGGGGTCACCTTGGGAGATCTCTTGGGACCTCGTCGGCCCTCTTGGGAGTTTCTTGGGGGCCTCTTGGATCCGATTGGGGGCCTCTTGGGACTTCCCGAGAACCTCTCGGGGTAGAAAGCTCGGATTCTCGGTTCGTGTTTCCCTTCTTGGGCCTCTCTTGGGGCCGTCTTGGGGCCCTCTCGGGCCGTCTTGGGCGCCTCAAGCACCGCCTTGGGGCCCTCGTGGGCCGCCCAGGGCCCTCTTGGAAGCCTCTTCGGTTATCTTGGAGCTATCTGGGAGGCCTCTTCCTCCTCCTCGTTCCCCTCCTCCTCCTCCTCCCACTCCAGCTCTCTCTCTCTCTCTCTCTCTCTCCTCCTGATCTTCCTCCGCCTCCTCCTGCAGCGGGAATAGCGTCTTCACCGGGAATAGCGTCTTCACCGGGAATAGCGTCTTCACCCGCTATAGCGTCTTCACCGGGAAAAGCGTCTTCACAGGGACACGTAAGAGTGACCCTAGGCAAGAGTGCCCTTTGGTGCGCGGCCTTAGGGGGGCTCGCGGGGGCCTGGCGCAACCGCGCAAACCGAGGCCGTCGGATTGCATCAACGATCGGTGGGGCGCGCTTCGGCAGATCCCTAGCGCCAGCAAGCAATTGCGGACCTCCGCCAATTCGTTCCGGGCGCCCCAGAACACCCGCCCGAGGGCTCTGCGAAGCCAGACGTAATCGGGCACCACCGCGGAATGTTCTGGCACTGCCCGGCCGCATCGCGATGACGTCTGACCGGGTCCGGCGTCAAAACCGAAACCGGGCCGAAACTTGCCCCCCCCCGCGGCCGCAAATAACTTTCAATAGTAAAGAATTGAATTGTAAAGCGCGGAATGCGAAAAGTTATTCAGAGTTAGTCAAAGCTAGTCAAAGTTATTCCAAGACGATTTGGGACCGGTCCCACAGCGGACAGCACGTCGCCCGCTCGACTGGGCCCCCCCTTGCCGAACGAAGCACGCGGCAGAATACACCGTGCATGCGTTGCGATCGATTGCGAGGGGCGCACCCCGAATCAAGCGCGCTCTGATGCGATCGCAGACTGGTACAGCGTGCGCCGACACGAGGCCGAGTGCACTCCTCAAGAAAATCTGCCCGACCCCATTCGGGTCAACACTAAAGGTCACTCTGGCCAAGGGTCACTCTTACGTGTAGCCGAGGGGATAACATCTTCACAGGGAATAGCGTCTTCACCTGGAATCGCGTTTTCACCAAGACTAGCGCACTCACTGGGAATAGCGCCTTCACCCGGAAGAACGTCTTCACGCGGTATAGCGTCTTCACCCGGAATAGCGTCTTCACCCGGAGTAGCGTCTTCACACGGAATAGCGTCTTCACCCGGAGTAGCGTCTTCATAAGGGAAGTGCTGTCTGCGTCCGCAGAACGCGTCTTCACAGGGAAAAGCGTCTTCACCCGAAATAGCGTCTTCACTGGGAATAGCGTCTTCACCAGGAATAGCGTCTTCACCCAGAATAGCGTCTTCACCCGGAATAGCGTCTTCACCCGGAATAGCGTCTTCACCCGGACTGGCGTCTTCACCCGGAATAGCGTCTTCACCCGGAATAGCGTCTTCACCCGGAATACCGTCTTCACCCGGAATAGCGTCTTCACCCAGAGTAGCGTCTTCACACGGAAGAGCGTCCTCACCCGGAATAGCGTCTTCACACTGAAAAGACTTCACCGGAAATAGCGTCTTCACCCGGACTAGCGTCTTCACCCGGAATAGCGTCTTCACCGGGAATAGCGTCTTCACCGGGAATAGCGTCTTCACCCGGAATAGCGTCTTCACCGGGAATAGCGTCTTCACCCGCTATAGCGTCTTCACCGGGAAAAGCGTCTTCACAGGGACACGTAAGAGTGACCCTAGGCAAGAGTGACCTTTGGTGCGCGGCCTTACCGGGGCTCGCGGGGGCCTGGCGCAACCGCGCAAACCGAGGCCGTCGGATTGCATCAACGATCGGTGGGGCGCGCTTCGGCAGATCCCTAGCGCCAGCAGGCAATTGCGGACCTCCGCCAATTCGTTCCGGGCGCCCCAGAACACCCGCCCGAGGGCTCTGCGAAGCCAGACGTAATCGTACACCACCGCGGAATGTTCTGGCACTGCTGGGCCGCATCGCGATGACGTCTGACCGGGTCCGGCGTCAAAACCGAAACCGGGCCGAAACTTGCCCCCCCCGCGGCCGCAAATAACTTTCAATAGTAAAGAATTGAGTTATAAAGCGCGGAATGCGAAAAGTTATTCAAAGTTAGTCAAAATTAGTCAAAGTTATTCCAAGACGATTTGGGACCGGTCCCACAGCGGACAGCACGTCGCCCGCTCGACTGGGCCCCCCCTTGCCGAACGAAGCACGCGGCAGAATTTACCGTGCATGCGTTGCGATCGATTGCGAGGGGCGCACCCCGAATCAAGCGCGCTCTGATGCGATCGCAGACTGGTGCAGCGTGCGCCGACACGAGGCCGAGCGCACTCCTCAAGAAAATCTGCCCGATCCCATTCGGGCCAACACTACAGGTCACTCTGGCCAAGGGTCACCCTTACGTGTAGCCGAGGGAATAACATCTTCACAGGGAATAGCGTCTTCACCTGGAATAGCGTCTTCACCAAGACTAGCGTACTCACCGGGAATAGCGCCTTCACCAGGAAGAACGTCTTCACACGGTATAGCATCTTCACCCGGAATAGCGTCTTCACCCGGAGTAGCGTCTTCACACGGAATAGCGTCTTCACCCGGAGTAGCGTCTTCATAAGGGAAGTGCTGTCTGCGTCCGCAGAACGCGTCTTCACAGGGAATAGCGTCTTCACCCGAAATAGCGTCTTCACCGGGAATAGCGTCTTCACCGGGAATAGCGTCTTCACGGGAAGTAGCGTCTTCACCCGGAATAGCGTATTCACCGTCTTCACCCGGAATAGCGTCTTCACAAGGAATAGCGTCTTCACAGGGACGCGTCGTCACAGGGAATAGCGTCTTCAAATAGCGTCTTCGGCGCCGGACCGAACTGGGAACCCCGGTTGCCGGGGCAATGTACATATATACATTTATACATGTGTGTGCCCGTGTTCCCGCATGTGTCGTTTTCCCGCTATGTGGTGCTGTGAGATGGGCTTCAGAGGCCTCCGGGAAGATCCAAGAGGCTCCAAAGATCCTGGCATCAGGCCAACGAACCCTCCAGGGTGCGGCGCCTCCAAAATGTGTCCCCAGATTGCCTCCAAGACGACCCCAACATGGCCCCAAGACTGCCCCAAGTCTACCCAAAGACGGCCCAAGACGGCCCCAAGACCCCAGATGGCCCCAAGACCTGCCAACCTGGCTCCCCAAGAGAATGTCAAGATGGCCCTAACAGAAGCCCACGAGCGCCCAAGAGAACCCCAGACAAAAAAGACCCCCAAAACGGTACCAACATCGCCCCAAGACCAGCCCAAATGTTCGGCCACACGCCTGTCTTTGAAAACTCACTGATTGGGAGATGTGCGTGCTGGTTTCTCCCGGGGGGCCGCCGTGACTCCCGCTCTGCGGGCTCTCAGTAACGTCACTTCTGCAACATGCCCCTGACAACGACATCGATCCACATCGAAGATGTTCGTCTTCGTGACACGGTACTGCCAACTGCCATTGAATATGGAACGCCATGGCTGGAGGCGACATCGGTCGACCTCCTAACGGACGGGGTTCCCTCACTAGCACCGGTCGGGAGAGAAAGTAGGGGGGATGGGGTTGAGCACAATGGAGAGAGAAAGAGGCAAGTGGGAGGATTTCAGGGTAGCAATCATCGAGCGACCCCATATGTTAGCAGAGAACTGTGGATGGAAAGCGCCTTTTTCTTCAGTGAGGCCATACGTTTCACTACTCCAACTCATTGCCCCCTTGGCCAGCAGCAGTACAATTCGCACGCAAAAATGCATGCATTCAGCGGAGGCCTTCTTACAACCACCGTACACTTCAAAGATCAGTGATGGCCAAAGAGGCAATACAAAGGTAGAAGAGGATGGGGAAGTCTGGAGTTTCGGTAAAAGCGAAAGGAGGGCAAGACAGGGGCTCCTGGAGATCAGCACGCGTCAACTTTGAAAAAGTTCGTCCACTAACAAGCGCAGTGGGACTTTGATTAGCAGATCGCCCGAGCCCGCCGAAGGAGGTAGAGAAGTAGCGACAAGGAAGTAGGAGGACGCCAACTATACACCTATACCGATCCTGGCCAGACCCATCCTGGGCCTCGGATCGGTGTATGCGTCTTCCTGGCTTGGCGAGGAAGGCATATGCACCGATTGTGAGCCCAGGCTCGGCTTGACCAGGATCCTCGGTGCACGTGTATAATTGACGTTCTCCGAGGAACGGGCGTCTCTCCCACCAGGAACCCCACCAGGCCACGGACTCATGCGACAGGACGTCCGCCTCCTTGGGCGGCCGCCACCATGGCCAGATCTCCTCTGGCCCGGACGTTTGCCATTGTCTGCCTTCCGCTACTCCCCGATCATCAAAACGTTCATGCCAGACGGCATGGACCGCAGACAAGAGAGAACGAGCCCGTCAACTGGCTACTCACGGGCGCCAAACCATTGTCGCTGCGGCGATTGTGCCGCGCTCGGGCACCAGGAACTTACAGGGCAGATCCTGCGCTCCTACGAGCATGGCCTGCTTGAACACCGCTACCCCTGGGGCCCCCTCTGTCCGCTCCGGTATCGCATGCGCGCTGCGCTGAAAGCGTGCTGCCAGAGCCTTGAAGCAACGAGTTCCTCCAGGTGCGCGTGCGGCCCCGGGCGCAGGAGCAGGAGGGGCTCACCGCTGACGGCGTCCATGCACACCAGCGTGGAGTGGCAGTGCAAGTCCTGGGTCACGTCCAGTGCCCCAGCGCTGTATCGCTCCAGCGGGCGGTCAGGGTGAATGATGGAAGCCCTGCGGTCCGCGTAGATCCGCAGCTCCTGCCTCGTCAGCAAACACCAGCGCCATCGCCACAGAAACCACATAAAGCGCTGCTGCATCGGGCCCTCCACCAGCGCCTCCGCGGTGCTGGCGGCCCTGGCGCCACGGCCGGCCAGGTCAGCGCCTTCGAACATCGCACCGCCCGCGCGAAGCTCGCGCAGCTCCGGCTGCTCGGCCGCTCGGGGCGCACCCGGGGCACCTGGCGAGGGGCAGCGCTCCTGCAAGGGCGTTAGTGGCCGGCAAGGCCCAGCGGTGGGTGCACCCGATGGCGCCCCTCGGCGCCCGAAGCAGTCGGCGTCCCTGCTCGGCAACACGTAGCCCGCGTCGCCTGACAGAGCGTATCTCCTGCGGCGCAGCTCGCCTGCGTAAGCCCTGCCACTGAGAAGACGGTCTGCCACGCGGGCCGCTGTAGGGCCGCACCCGCTGTCCTTGCCGATGTCCGCATCGTGGCTGCTAACGTCGGCGTCGCGGCTCAGCCCTCGCCTGGTGCAGTTGGAGGAGGGCGTCGCCGTCTCTGCGCTCCGGGAGCCTCTGGAGCCAACCGTGGCCACTGCATGGTCAGTCTCCTCGAGCGCCGACAGGAGGGCGAAACGCGCGCAGTGGCAGTCCATCCCACGGGCAGCCTCGCCGAGCTGGCCCGCCCTCTGGGAGTCCCAGACCCAGGCGACTTGAGCCAAAATGGCTACGGATATCCCGCACGCCATGCTGACGAATGCACACAAACATCTGCTGGACGCCTCTAGTACGCCTGGCCGTCGTCAAGCCCAGACGCGCTCAGGTGTGTGTGCATGTGTGTGTCTGCGTGGCATACGTACCAAGGCATCCTCACCTCCCGCTCTCGCGACAGAAGGCCGAGCGTCGACCGCACGATGTCTCTTCGAACGCACATTTACAGTCACAAGCCTCGCGTCGGCCAAGTTCCGACCCGACCGAAGGGGAGTAGCGGAGGAGATTGCGAGGGGAGCAGCAGCTGCAGCGGCAACGGCAGCAGCAGCAGTGGCAGCAGCAGGCTGGGTGGGCGTGAGGCCGCCCAGACCGTCCCAGCCTGCACCTTCTGGGAGCCGAGCCGCACCCTCACCGTGGCGAGGAGCACCTGCTGGCGCAGACGAACGGCTCCCAGCGAGCTTTCACGGAGAGGACTTATAAGAGCTTCCCACAGGGCTCACACCGAGGAGGCTCGGCGAGACCGGGAGAGGCGAGGGAGCCCCACCAGACCTCAAAGCGAAAGCGGGGAGATGAGGAGACGCTTCAGGGAAGGACCAGATCAGGAGGGAACGCACTAACCTGGCATAACGATGTATCGACGGTGCATCGCCGATGCACCCCCTGTCGTAAAGCAGGGGGCACATCGCCGATGCACACCCAGTGGCAAAACAGCGGTAGTACATTCGCATGATCACAAACCATACTTTTTGAACATATCTATATACACACACGATTCGGACGTATGCACATACACTTGTATTTACATGTTTCAAGATGTGTGTATATATGTGAAAACATACGCACAGATGGCCGTCAGTTTATAAGCACAGAGAGAGTGAAAGCAAAAGTGAGAAAGAGAGTGATAGTGGGGGAGAGAGAGAGAGAGATAGACAGACAGACAGACAGATAGACAGGTAGGCAGGCAGGCAGGCAGGCAGACAGACAGACAGATTGTTCGTCGTCCTTTGAGCTTGATAAGATTTCTGTGGGGCGCCTACTGGCTGGCAGGCCCGTTTCTGCTTTGCTGCACCCGCTGCTGTTGGACAGCGCTCCTCCCCTGCCCCAAGCCCACCCTGCAACCGTCGGTGAGGCTCGCGGTGGCTCTGCTGCACTCGCTGAGTCTATGGCAGCGGCCCCTCTCCCTGCGCCGCGCCCTCCCAACGCGCGCCCCACTCCCCTGCCACCCTTGCCAGGCAAGGTTGCAGGAGGAACAGCGCGGCGAGCCCCCGTCAGGAGCGGGAGGCCTCACTTTTCCTAGAAATGTTTTCACTGAGGGGTGAGTACTCGTTCGCTTTGGATGTTACATGGTAATGTGGGGCTTTCGCTCCACCGGACGACCCAGGTAAGAAGGCTGGAAGGTGGAGCGCTTCGTATTAATTCGCATGGTTCACGGTTGCTTTTCAGCTGGTTCACGATCGCCTCGAAATGATCGGCAGTCGTCCCGCAATTGGTTCGCAGCTGTACGTCACAATGCAAAAATATATCATGCGCAATGCCGTCATAATCGGAGGAACAAGGAAAAACCGACTTCACACATTACATGCTTAAGAGAAAGATTTGGGAAAAAACATGACTAGACACAAGCATCGCTATTGATGCACACGTGGTCCACACCAAAACCACGAATCACCCCCGCTTAATCCGCTAATGATTCACATGTGCTTCACAAGTGCGTCATAATCGATCCGCAACCTGACCACATTCGATTCACGACAGGATCGCAATTGATCAGCCGATTCACAATTGATCCCAAAATGATCCAAATGTTATTTCACTCCGCGATACCACGGCACGACACAAACTGCGACACCGCAGTATCCTGATACCGTGAAACCATGGCATCACGTCATCACGACACCGCACACGGCCACCTCTCACAGGAGTAACAGCGGCTGGACAAATCCTGAATGTGCCGCCTGACACACTGGCATTGCATGCGCAATTTCGCACACATCATTCGCCCCACACGGCTTCAAGACTAACACATCGGCGTCACGGGGGGGGCACAGAGGCTTTGTACCTCCTAAGCCCTTGATGCGTAGATTTGCAAACATGCAGGCATGACCAGGGTGCAATTGCACACCGTGCTTTGCACTGGCCCACACGCAGGCGCACGCTTATGATTTTTTGGGGGAGGGCGCGCGCTGGGGGCAGGAGAGGGCCGTCGGACTGGGCGGCGTGGACGGTGATACCCGAGCACCTGATCGAACACTCGGAGTACACACACGCCAAACCTGAACTCAGGATGGGACTGGCCAAGGTCGGCGTGGGCGGATACAACTCAATCATACCCCCATAATTTGTTACACACAAAAAGATGCAGATGTGCTCAAGTGTATGCACTGCAAGACATGAGGGTGGAGGTGTGCCGTCGAAGTCTGACTGGAGGTTGTGTGGCATTGAGAACCTTCGTGGTTCGGCACCTCCTACAGGTATGGAAGGGAAACGTACTCACGACCTGGACCAGCTGCCCGACGATACTGAGGTTGCGGTTCGGCCAACGTCGAACGAGAATTCGACGCCTGAGGCGTATAGGGTGCGGGAAGTGCGTCGAGGTGGCCCCCGCTGCCCGCGTCGTTCAATCATCGCGGTCAACGCATCGTGGATCGGCGTACCCCAGCTAACCCCACGTCGCACGAGAAGTCGAACCTACCACGGCGGGTGGCCCCGCCGACTCCTTCGCAATTGAGCGCGCCAAGGCGTCGGCGGCACCGAGCGTGCCGCGCGGCCCATCTTTCCCAACAGCTCCGCCTGGCGACATGGAATTGCCAGGCCCTCGATCCGTCTCGCCCTAGCTGACGCTCTAAGATCCAGGGCGTGCTGATGACATCACGGAAGCAGAAGTTGGACATCATCATGCTGAGCGATCTCGCTCTCCCTTCGCATGCGGCGTTTTTTCTGACTGGAAGGGGCACGTTCTCATCGGCGCAGGTCGATGTGGATGCCTGTTGGCTCCCCGACTTGCCAAGTTAGTTACGACGCCCAGCCAAGCTCACAAAGTTGACGACAAGCATATACATGTACATGTTCAATACCGCCAACACACATATGACTTTCACGCGATGTACTGGCCGCCTTGGAAATACCCCCCGGGCGCCAATCCTTGTCCGAGACATCCTCCGAGTATTTCGCATCATTGCCGCAGAGTTCTGCCCATATTTTTGGAGGCGACTGGAACTCCCACGTGGGCGCCGACCTCCAGCACCCAGCATATGGCGAATAGAAGCTCTCCCAAGCCACCTCCAAGCACGCTCAGCACCTTCTTGATTTTGTGTTGGAGAACAACTTGCATCGCATCGATTCCAGGCTTCCTTCAAAGAGACGTGCGGCATGGCATCATCCAACGCTCAAGTAGTTCTACGAGCTCGACTGATTCCTCGCCAACAAAAGGTATACCTCACTTGCTTCCGCTAACTCCGCACCCGTGCCCTTCCAGACGGTGATTATTTCGCCAAGAGTCGTGTTCTTCATCCCCCAGGTCGTGCTCGCGGACCTCCCAGGCACCTCGGAACACAGACCTCACGTTCGGGCGCGATCACAGCCCCGAAGGCCACTCGAACACATTGGGTCCCAGGCTTTACCCAGGATCTCCGTCCCCGAGGCAAGTTACGTTGAGACCTGCTTCGAGGCCCTGGAGATGCGGCTTCAGCCCTACGGACCGAATACTAACAAGCTTCAGATGCAGCATTACAGACCCGTCAGGTGCCTAGCTCGTCCTCAACCCCCCCGCCATCCTGAACTAAGCTCTGAGCGCGTCTACGCGGAGCAGAAGGTGATGTCGTCGGCCGCCGAACTCGACGCGATAACATCCCTGCACTTGCCCGCAAAAGACAAGCAGAACGATCTCTGAAAAAGTCGCTACAGATTTCGTGGGACGCAGCGCGTCGCTCCGCGAACCCTGAAGATAGGAAGACAGCCATGGACCATCATCGTCTACTCGGGCGACACGATGGAAGAGATCGACGACGATGGCGCGACCAGCTTGCATCATATGTAAGTTGTCAACGAATGCGAGCAGGCAATGCAAGATCATGATCTTGGTCGCTTCTATCGGCATCTTCGCGACCCCGGAGTTTGGCTCAATGACCAGGATGCACATGAGTCCACACCGTTCGCAGCACAACAGGCACGCGATCATTTTCTTCAGCTGGCGGGGCATCCCAACGATGTCCCACTTGAACGTATACAGGACGAACCCCAGGGGAGATCGACACCGTCCTGAGCTCCACCCTCACTCGAGACGGATACGAGGACGCTATCAGAGGCATGCACGAGTCCGCGGGCGGCGACGACGAGGTCACCATCGGCCTCTGGAAGTCGGCCGGCCCCCAGTGTTCAGATTTACTTCGGGAGTTGATACGACATCTTTGGCACGCGGACCCTAGCGAGTGGGATCGAGATCTTCATCGTAGTGCTGTTATTTTACTATGGAAGCGGAAAGGTTCGAGAGGCGATCTGAAGCAGTACCGTGGTATACCGCCATTGACCATACCGTCTGGGATCATCGCGCGGATTTGTGCACGCCGGCTCTCAGCATGGGCAGAGGATCAACATCTCCTGGAGCCAGAACAATGGGGGTTCAGAACTTACAGACGGCCAATTGATGCTGCTATTATACTTCGTGCGGTGGTCGAATCGGCGGCACACGATGCATCCCTTTCTGATGGCGAGTTGGAGAATGCTATCAACTTTCACGCTGGCAAATATTGAGGAAGTTTATCCGAATCTTCCTCAGTCTCTCGCCTGGGCTATTCTGGGTAAGCTCGGAGTACCCCCGGACATGATTGCACGACTGGAAGGCCTTCACAGTGGCACCGAGCACGTCATCCGCATCCCAACGGAGGACTCTCGCCCATATCAGCTTCGTCGAGGACTCCGAGAAGGATGCTCCTCATCCTGCGCGGTGTTCAACCTGTTGCACAATCTCGTACTTCGTCGTCTTGAAGCACGTATCGGTGAGGATGGGATTCGGTTCTTCACGCTGCCGACCTCCCCGTCGGCCCCTCCCACACGACGACGCTCCGATAAAAACAGCGGACAATACCTGCCTCTCCATTGTCTTGCGTGTCTTGGGGTTCGCTGGTGATACCACTGGAGTGAGCAGATTTTCAAAGCAGTCTAGAGTTGAAGAATTAATTATTCATACCCTGGAGGAACTAGGACAGCGAGCGCATCCCGACAAGTTTGATAGGCTCGTGGTTGCATGTACCTTTTCCTTTTTTCCCCACGAACCGCATGTGGGCCAAATCAATGCGATTCTTGGGCTGCCACATCAACTTCGACGGCGGCAGCCGGGACGACACTACCAAGCGGTCGCAAGCAGCAGGCAACTATGGTTCAAGTTGAAAGGACGTCTTCCCCGTTTGGGTCTCACCCTGAGGCAGAAAGGCAAAGCATTCGAAGCAGTTGTAATAGCATCATTGTTGTATGGATGCGAAATCAGACATTTTTCCAAAGAAGATCTACACTGCTATCGGCTAATGAATAAATGTATGTGTTATTTGCATCATGCCAGGATCCGGACTGGAGTTCAAAGATGGATGAAAGGACGAGCTACAACCACAGCTCTCAGGGCAGAACTTGGACTGGACGATATTGAGTATTACATTACCCGACGACAACGCAGTTACCTGGGACATCTAGCACGGCTACCAGATGCTCGACTTGAGCGGGCTGTACTCCACTTCATGTTCGACCCCTGCAAACCCCCTCACCCTACACCTCAATCTCGTATGTACAGGAAAAGGATGGAGGATTTATGGCGTATTCTGGTCTGCCCTCCACGGTTCGGCTTCAGGAGTGGCAGCGCTTCGCTGGACAAGGCCGTCTCTCTCCTCAGCGTGGCCACCAGTGGCAAAAGGCACAAACGCACTTGCGTCGTGACCTCCGAACACCTTTAGATGCAAATACTGGGCTAAAACGACATCACGGATCTCGCCAGGCTATCCGCGATCAGGTTCGGACAGCACCTTCGACCCGTACCATCACGGGACATACGACATGCCCGAGCTGTGCAAGCCAGGTGTACAATCTTGCTGCTCATCTTCGGCGCTGCAAGGGGGTGACCAAGCCGCCGACGCAGAAGTTCACCTGCCCTGAGTGTGGCCCGCGCCGCGTGGCGCTGTCGAGCCACAGACGATTTTGCAAAGGCCGCCCGCTCACCTCACAAGAACGAGAGCATGCGGATTCGCGTGCATGGCAGCGGCTGGTCCAGCCACGCCTGCGTGCCCGAGGCAAGCGACCTCAAGCACAAGTCTTAGCGGTGCCAGCAAAACGTATCCGTCTTCCTGCAGGTCCTGCTGCCGTTGCCGAACCTCTCCCCACCCCTCCTCCAGCCAAACGAGTACGACTACGAGCCAAAGCAGCTGAAGCCCGAGCCCTCGAGCCTAAGCAGCCTCATCGTCGTCGTCGCCTACGGGGTAAACAAGCAGGGGGGAGGCCCTCAGGAGAGCCCGAGAAGATCATTTACCAGACGCCGTTCATGACCTTGAACACGGACCTTACCCGCCCGATCAAGAGCATCAGAAAGCCTAAACCTGGGAAACTGACTCGTCATGATCGTACTCTCAAAAGTACTGCTACTACTAAGAGTGCTCGCAAGCTGGCCTGCCCATACTGCCTGAAACAGCTACCTTATGCTACGCACAGACACAACTGTACATCAGCCCCGTATGAAGTATGGCTTACATTTCAGATGAACCGAACAAACAAGAAAGCGACGGAAGAGAAAAGGAAACCATGGACTGCCCAATGTCCCCAATATCTCAACAAATTCGCATCGGTTCGTGCATGTGCTGCTCACGTATTTGTCTGTCGCCATCGCAGGGTCCAAGCCGGCCTCTCAGTGCGGGATTTAATATCAGTATCGACCGGATTGCTGTCTCCAATTTCGTTTCCTTTTTCACCTGCTCATCCTCATGCCCTCCACGCTCGAGGCTGCCGAGGCGTATGTTGCTTCGGGTTCCTCCCGCGGTGGCGAGCGCAGGGGGCGTGCACCAACCACCTCGTCGAGAGGCCTCGAGGATCGGGTTCGCAATATTGAGCGGGTTACTGTTTCTCATGAGCGGGACCTTTATGAGCTCCAAGATCGGGTATTGTATGCAATCTTGTTCAAGGATGAGGCTGTCAAGAACGAGGTTTCCCAGCTACGAGTCGCCTGGAGGGCCAAGGATCGAGGTCGGAAGGAACGGCACAAAGAAGCGCTCAAGACGGACAATAACGCCAGCATGGATAACCGTGCGTTTGGTTCCCAGCGCAGTCTCCTCTTCAAGAAGTTCCTCCGCATCTGTATCAGTAAAGAGCCCCAGGGATCCCCTCAGGCCAGTATCTTTGGCAAACTTGACGGCCTCACGCCAGAGCAGTTAAACGACCAGATTTTTCGCTTCAAGCTTCAAGCCCTCCAAGCACCCCGATCACCGTGAGGGACGCACCTGGGTTTGGAAGTTTATGCCGTCCAACGTCGTGGAGGTCGAATTCCTCAGAGGCCTCAATGAGCTCAGCAAGATTAGGACGGAGTCCTTGGGAACTGGTCATCAAAACAGCCGTGATGGTCCTCTCGTGCAGGGGATGTCGGGCAAAGGCAAGGGCAGGGGAAAGGGCAGGGGTAAGGACACGGACAAGCAGAGAGCTGGCGGGAGTGCTGACGACGACATGGTCGACGACACAGAGGCGGCGGAGCGGAAGGCTAAGGCGGTCCGCCATATTGGTGAGTGAGATCGCCGCCGACGGGATGCACGTGGGCCCCCTCGGGCCAAGGGTCGGCGCCATGGGAGCCTGCCCGAGTGGGGCCTGGCCGCCTCGGCGGCCCCCGAGCGGCACACGAGCTTCGGCTCGAGCTTCACGTGAGGTGTACCTGCATGGAGTTTTCTTCCCTCTGCTGCTCGGGGTCGTCGTCGGGATGGCCCTTTCTTCCATGAGTTCGACCTTCAACTTTACTTGCGACGGCTCGATCAAGCGCACGTTCCTCTTCCTGGAGGTATGTTCCACGTGTGCACTCTGGCCTTTGAGAGCTTCTCCATGGCATTGAGAACACTACGACATCAGCCGGTTGCGAATGTCGCCCCATTCAGCTGGAGGGCAAAGCCTCTGAGCACTTTGGATGGACTCGGCTTCCGGTCAGAGCTCTCGTGCCCGATCCCCCGCGTTCCCCATCGCGCCGCAGTCTTCAGCAAGGCCGCCGAGGACCAACCTGGCCCTCCAAACTGCGGAGGGGGGCCGCGGCCGCGGCGGCGGCCCGCCGCGGCCGAGGACGCGCCTCCCCTCGGGGGTTCAAAGATGAGGCCCTGAGGGATGGGGCCCTCCTCCGTCTGAAGCCACTCGTTCTCAGGGACCCATTCCTCAGGGCCCCATCTCCGGACCACCGCCCCCTCTCCCGCCCCCGCGGGGCACCGAGGGCGGCATCGGGCGTACACTCGTCGGCGGGGCACCGCCAGGCCCCCGCCCTTCGCCCTCCCTCGCCGGACACCCGGCGCTCTTGGAAACGCTCTCGCGAGGTGCTCACTGGAGGCTTCTGCCCATCGGCGGTCCCGCGGCTCTCGGCTCTCTCGGCTCGGGACCCCCGCGTTCCGAAAGTCCGCGGCGGCGGCCTCCAGGCCGCCCTGCTCCTCGATGCGCAAGCAGGTGTCGGCGCCCTGCGCGGAGAGATCTTGCAGCCCAGCACAGCCCCACTCCTGAGGGGACGGAGGAGGGAGGGGCGGCAGAAGGACGGAGGGAAGAGAGGCGAAGGGAGGGCAGGGGGAGGGCCCAATTGCCTGGTGCATCTAGTCACCTCTGTTGTCGCCTGTGCCCAAACCACTGGTGCACCAGTCACCCTGCTGCTGCCTGTGCGCATTTTTCGACGCAGGAGCTTTCCCCAACTCGCTGTCCGCTGCCCGCTGCCAGCTCCGACTCTCAAGGGTCCTTGCATGGGCTCCGCGAGTGGCAAGCCTCAGAGCACACGAACTCGCACGAGTCCAGAGAGCCGCCTGCCTTCAACAATACCAAGGGCACTCAATTCAAAACAGTACACACAGAAACCAACTCCTCCCTTTCCAGGGACGCGAGACCAAGGACTTTCGTAAACCAAAACGTTGGCGTTCCAGCCGTGTGCCGAAGCACACTCGATTATCCGTCTTCTCCCGCTGGATCTGGCAAAATCTTGGTTTGCACTGTCCTGGTTTCCGGGGCCCTGACCGTTCCTCAATTCTGGCACCATCGGCCAGTCGCCGACTGGGCCTGGCGCCCAATCGCCATCGCCGACTGGCCACACACTTCCACGTGCTTCCACTTGTGCTACCGTTTGTCCCTATGTGCTTGTGGTTTGCGTCCATTTGCTTCGGGGTGATCCCACATGTTTGCATTTGCTCCCATTGGCGATTCGGTGCTTGTACTTGCCTCCTTTACCTCAACTGGATTGTATTTGTTTGCACTTGCTACCCGTTGCTTCAATCATCTCTGGCAACTACCCTTTTCTACCATTCGCGTCTACTCGCTTCCACGCGTGGTCACATGCAGTTCCCTATATCCACGTGCGTCCACTAAATTCCGTGTGTTTCCATTGCTTAAGGTTCCCGCGCAAGTGCCACTGCTACTGCTCCCACGTGACACCTCGATCATAGTTGTGTTCATCCATGTTGGCACTGCCATCCGCTAACACGACTTACACTGGCACCGATTGCTCTCAGAAGCAGACTTTCGAAGACTCTTCGGCCAGCCAAAGCCTCATCACACCTGGTGGGTCTGCTACCCTGGCAACTGGACACTAAGCTTCCCCTGCCCTTGCTCGTCAGGGTCTCCAAAACGGGCGAAGACACGGGGAATAATCGAGATTACCCGTCACAATGACACGACCCATGCCGCCACACTGCCGCTTCCGCGGTCGACTCCTCTGGCCGCATCCCTGCCTGCGCGTCATAAGGATACGTAGCCCATCTGCCAACAATTTCCCACGCCAGTCTGCAGCTCAGGCCACCATGCCTCTCTCTCTCTCTCTCACTCTCTCTCTCTCTTTATCATATCATCCTCCTTCTCCTGGTCCTCCTCCTCCTCCTTCTCCTGGTCCTCCTCCTCCTCCTCCTCCTCCTCCTCCTCCTCCTCCTCCTCCTCCTCTAGGCCGGGCAGCTCCTGCACCTCCAGCGTGGCCTGCTGAGCCTCGAGGGGGGAGCGGCAAGAGTAGAGGGAAAAACAGAAAACAGGGATGAGCAGGAGGGAAATGATGAGGGACGGAAAGAGCGAGGGGAGGCCAAAGAAGGGAGGAGGGACCGAAGGGAGCGTCAAAGGAGGGGAGGAACGGAAGGGGGGAGCAGGAGAAGAGGAGGGGTTAAAACGACAAGGAAGGGGGACGAGGAACGACGGGAAGCAAGATATTGGAGAAGAGGGGGGCAGGTGACGAGACTAACAAGGGATGGCGAGATTAAAAAGGGATAGGGGGCTAGTGAGCAGCACTTTAGACTAGCTGCATGGCAGGAACGATGGCACGATTGGTGTCACCATAACGATGGGCACCGATATTGAAAGACAAGAATATTCTACTTCGGGCAAGCATGCATTGCGTTCTCAAGCAAGGGCGGTGGATTGTATTCGACACGTGGTAAGTGTCGACGAACGAATGTGATGAGACTGTGGCGCGTGGTAATGAGATCGCCACTCGGTATGGTTTAAACACCCCAGCCGTGAACAGAAGAGCACTTACTCATAATCATAAGACTGTATGAGGACGTACACACCGAACCATTGTATGAATCTCTATGCCGCCTCCAGAAAGGATATGCAACAAGGAAAAACAGTCATCGTCATCATTGGTCACCGCGAGTACTCAAACGTTCTGCATGCACGAAAACACACAGGCCACGCAACGAACAATGACTTAGTAGTGGTGGTATCATTACTAAGAGTGACTGTGGTGTGCACGGCGAGGCCTTCCGCACAGCGAATAGTAGTGGCAATTGATCTTGATGGTGATCGCCCGCACAGCGAGGGGCTTCAGGTGGCGGGCGCATCGGGCTACTACAATCGCCTCCTCTGCTCCAATCGATTCCACACACTGCCTTCTCGCGCGCAAAGATCTAGGCTTCTACCATATGTCCCAGCCCTTCGGCAGCGTACTTCCCGCTGCGCCAAGTGGTGCCACAGGTTAGAGGTAAGTTGTCGAGACCCGAATGCCGTTTGATAAGGCTTGCATGAGAGCGCATGCGGGGTGTGGTGGACTCGTGGACCAGAGAGTAGTAAAGGGAATTGCAAGCGATGTCTTAAAAACAGTAGCACTATCAGGTGCCGTGGTAGTAATAATTGCAACGACGGCGCTGGTTACCATCGTAGCTGAATAGTTCCTAAAACAACGCCTACACTTCGGAGGTGGCACTGGTCGCCAGGAGTGTCGACGGTGCCTGGGGCTAAGCGCTGCGGTTCCCTCACGTTGTCCTGCTTGTAGTCAGATGGCACAGCCCGTAAGAACCACGTGATAGGACCCCGCACAATCGGGTCCCACACGATAGTGTCCCACAAAGTTCGGTTCCACACAGTAGGGTCCCACTTGGTAGGGGCCCACACGATAGGATCCCAGGTGAGGTCCCACAGACCGCAGCCCAGATGTTGTATAATGCTCTTTGTAGGTTACACAAGGTCGCTATCAACGGCCCGCGCTCATATCATCGTCAATTTGGTTACGAAGATACTAGCCGGCCGCTTTGCGGTTGATCGGGAGTCTGTATAGTGCTTATGGGCGAGAGGAGAATGATCGGGAGGCGGTGGTGCCGCGGGTGAGGATGAGGAGGGTGAGGCTCGCGATGGGGGAGGCTCGCGATGGGGGAGGACGACTTTAGGAGGTTATCTCGAGCGAGAGCTCCCGACTGTGACACGCCCGTTGCGCCCCAGCGCGCCAGCAGACCCCCCGGGAATGGTCCCTGGGGGAGGCGCTGTGGGGCCTGACTTTCTCGCACGCCGGGGATCGACTTAGAGAGCATGTCTCGAGCGAGAGCCCTAGACTGGGACACGCCCGATGCGCCAAGGCGCGCCCTGGCGCGCGTCTGAGGGCCTCCTTGGGGAGGCTCGGAGGGCCGGTTTTCTAAGGATGTCCCACGCGAGGGCGCCAGTTTGGAATTAGTCGCCGGACTTCCTGGAGTTCCTGGAAACGGAACAAGACGGCCTCTGAGGGCCTCCTTGGGGAGACTCGGGGGGGGGCGGTTTTGTAAGGATGTCCCACGCGACGGCGCCGGTTTGGAATTCCTTGCTGGATTTCCCAGGTTCCCTGGAAACTGAACAAGGGGGTCTCTGAGGGCCTCCTTTGGGAGGTTCGGGGGGCCAGTTTTCTGAGGATGTCCCACGCGAAGGCGCCAGTTTGGAATTCGTCACCGGATATCCCAGACGGCCCGCAAACGGAACAGGGGGGCGGTTGCGGGCCCATTCCCTCGCGCGCCGCGGGGCAGGACGATGGGAGTTCTCAAGACAAGCTCCCTCAAGCAAATCCTTTGGCGGTTCCAGAATTGCAGCTAGCCGTGTGAAAGTAGCCACTAGCAAAGAATCTGCCACCGTGCCGCTGGGCACGGAGTGGGCGTGTCCCCAGGTCCTTCGCCGAATCCATTAAGCTTCAGTCCTCAGTCCTAAAGAGTCTTTAAGAGCCTGGATCCCAAATTCTCCAATCTACTGTGGGTCCCAGCGTGCCCCCTGGGCTCTGGGGTGGCTTCCCGTACGACTTTTCGGACCGAAGAGACCCCCAAGACGTGCTGTTAGGGCCCCAAGAGGCCCCCAAGACGGTCGAATAGGGCCCCGAGACGCCCAAAGATCGCACCAAGACGCCCAAGATAGTCTCAAGACGGCCCAAGGAGGCCTCCAAGACGCCCCAAGAAAGCAAAGAGCCTTCCCAAGAGGGCCCAGAGAGGCTAAAATCATTGATTGTCCATATATTTGTCCCAAGCATACTGTGGTGTTGGATCGTTGTATTGAAGAGAACCCGCGTTCTCCTCCCGTCTGCCTCCTTCCTCCAGCCTCATCCTTCCTCCCGTCCCACGGCGCATCCTCCTCCTCCTCCTCCTCATCATCATCATTATCATCATCAGCAGCAGCAGCAGCAGCATCGTCATCATCATCATCATCATCATCATCATCATCATCATCATCATCATCATCATCATCATCATCATCAGCATCATCATCATCAGCAGCAGCATCCTGGTCGCCATCATCATCAGCAGCAGCATCATCATCATCAGCATCATCATCAGCAGCAGCAGCATCGTCATCATCATCATCATCATCATCAGCAGCAGCATCATCATCAGCAGCAGCGGCATCCTGGTCGCCATCATCATCAGCAGCAGCATCATCATCATCAGCATCATCATCAGCAGCAGCATTATCAGCATCCTCATCATCATCAGCAGCATCATCAGTATCTTCATAAAATCAGCATCACCATCATCATCATGATGATAATCAACACCATCAACAGCATCATCATAATCATTGTCAGCATCATAATCACCAGCATCAGCATAATCATCATACTCATCATCAGACTCATCATCATCAGCAGCACCCTCATACTTCTCATCAGCATACGCATCATCATCATCATCATCATCATCATCATCATCATCATCATCATCAGCATCATCATCATCATAAGCATCATCAACATCATCATGAGGTTCATCGTCATCATCAACATCCTCAGCATCATCAGCAGCAGCATTATCATCATAATCGTCGCCATCAGCAGCAGCTTCATCATCAGCATCATCAGCATCATCAGCATCATCAACCGCAGCATCAGCATCAGCAGCAGCATCAGCATCAGCGTCATCATCATCATCATCATCGTGAGCAGCATCATCAGCATCATTCTCATCCTCCTCATTCACATCATCAACAGCAGCATCAGCAGCATCATAATCATCATCAACACCAGCAGCATCCTCATCAGCATCATCATCGTCATCATCATCAGATGGAATCATCAGCATCATCATCAACATCATCATCTGCAGCATCAACATCATCATAATCATCATGTCCGTCTTCATCAACATCATGATCTTCATCAGCATCATCATGTTACTCACCATCATCATCAGCGTCAGCATCATCATCATCATTACCATCCGCATCAGCATCATCATCATCATCATCAACATCATCATCAGGTTCATCGTCATCATCAACATCATAAGCATCATCAGAAGCAGCAGCATCATCATCATAATCGTCTCCATCAGCAGCAGCATCACCAGCATCATCAACAGCAGCACCATCATCAGCAGCAGCATCAGCATCAGCGTCATTATGATCATCAGCAGCATCATTATCAGCATCCTCATCCTCATCATCATCATGCTCATCATCATCAGCATTATCAGCAGCATCATAATCATCATCACCAGCATAATCGTCATCATCATCATCATCATCATCATCAGCATCAGCATCACCATCGTCACCATCATCAGCAGCAGCATCATCATAATCTTCGAGAGAGCGTGATCCACCGCTGCTTTACTGTGGAAAAAATTCCCTCCTCTTCCTCCGTAACCCGGGGGTCCCCCCCCCCTCCGAAAATCCCACCCCCCCTGCTGAACCCCCCCCCCTTCTCCCCCCCGGCAAAAGCCCCCCCCTAACCCCTCACCCCGCCCTCCAAAAAACTGGGGGGCGTCACTACCGGTTCGAACCCCCCCCCCTCCCTTCCCGAAAACCGGGGGGGTCACTACCGGTTCGAACCCCCCCCCCTCCTCCCCAAAACCGGGGGGGGTCACTACCGGTTCGAAACACACACACACACACACACACACACACCCTTTCGGAAAATCGAGGGGGGTCACTACCGGTTCGAACCGAACCCTCCCCCCCCCTCCTCCGGAAAACCGGAGGGTGGCACTACCGATTCGAACCCTCCCTCCCCTCCCTCCAGAAAACCGATTAAGGGGGTCACTACCGGTTCGAACCCCCCCCCCACGCTCACCGCCGGCAAACGACTCCCGGGTCCCTACCACCGTCCGCACCACATCCCCCACTGCTGTCCCCCGCACCACTGTCCTCACCACCACTGTCCCCACTGTTCCCACCACCGTCCCAAGTCCCCCCCAGTGCCCCCACAACTGTCGCACTGTCCCCACTGACCCCACCACTGTTCCCACCACGGTCCCACTCTCCCCATTTTCCCCACGGCCCCAACCACTGTCCCACTGTCCCCACTGTCCCACTGTCCCACCGTCCCCGCCGCTGTCCCACTGAGCTGTCCCACTGTTCCCACCACTGTCCCCACCTTTGTCCCCACTGTACCTCTGTCCCATTGTCCCACCGCCGTCCTTGCCACCGCCCTCACCACTGTCCCCACCACGGTCCCACTGTCCCCACCACATTCCCACTGTCCCCACACCACTGTCCCCAGCACCACCGTCCCCACCACTCTGTCCCCACTGTTCCCACCATTGTCCCCGCTGTCCCCACCACCAGTGTCTCACTGTCCCCACTCTCCCCACCATTGTCCCACCGCGGTCCCACTCTCCCCACTTCCCCCACGGTCCCCACCACTGTCCCACTGTCCCCACTGTACCCACCACTGTCCCACTGTCCCCGCCGCTGTCCCACTGTGCTGTCCCACCGTCCCCACTGTCTCCGCCACTGTCCCACTGTCCCCACTGTCCCCACCACTCTCCCCACTGTTTTACTGTCCCACCACTGTCCTCACCACCGCCTTCACCACTGTCCCCACCACTACCGTCCCCACCACTGTCCCACTGTCCCCTCCACTGTCCCGCTGTCCCCTCACCACTGTCCCCACCACCACCGTCCCCACCACTGTCCGCACCAATGTCCCACTGTCCCCGCGCCACTGTCCCCACCACCACCGTTCCCACCACTGTCCCAGAATCCCCACCATTGTCCAACTGTCCCGAGGAGCGGGAATCGTTTTCCGGCGGCGAGAGGGGGGGGGGTCGAACCGGTAGTGACCCCCCCCCCGTTTTCGAGGGGGGGGGGTCGAACCGGTAGTGAACCCCCCCTTTTCATGATGGACTGGGGGGGGGAGGGGTTCGAACGGGTAGTGACCCCCCCCCCAGTTTTCGAGGGGGGGGGAGACGGGTTGGGAACCCCCAGTGACCCCCCCTGGTTTTCCACCAGCAGCGGTAGAACACGCTCTTTCTAATCTTCCGCAGTCGCATCATCATCATCATCATCATCATCATCATCATCATCATCATCATCATCATCATCATCATCATCATCATCATCATCATCATCATCATCGTCGCCGCCATCATCATCATCATCATAATCATCATCATCATAATCATCATCATCATCAGCATCATCATCATCATCATCATCAGCATCATCATCATCATCATCTTCATCATCATCATCAGCAGCAGCATCAGCATCAGCATCATCATCATCATCATCATCGTCATCATCATCATCGTCATCGTCATCATCATCATCAGCAGCAGCAGCATCTTCATCATCATCATCAGCAGCAGCATCATCGTCATCATCATTATCTTCATCAGCATCATCATCATCAACAACATCACCATCATCATCATCATCATCATCATCATCGTCATCATCATCACATCATCATCATCTGCAGCATCTGCAGCATCGGCATCAGCATCATCATATTCAGCAGCTTCATCATCATACGCATCATCATCAGCAGCAGCACCACCATCATTATCATCATCAGCAGCAGCATCATCATCAGGTTCATCGTCATCATCAACATCATCAGCATCATCATCAGCAGCAGCATCATAATTATCATCATCATCATAATCGTCGCCATCAGCAGCAGAAGCATCATCATCAGCATCATCAGCATCATCAGCAGAAGCATCATCAGCAGCATCAGCAGCAGCGTCATCATCATCATCATCATCATCATCATCATCATCATCATCATCATCAGAAGCATCATCATCATCATCATCATCATCATCATCATCATCCTCATCCTCATCATAATCACCCTCATCCTCATCATCATCAGCATCATCATCAGCAGCATCATAATCAGCATAGTCACCAGCAGAATCAGCATCATCATCATCATCAGCATCATCATCGTCATCATCATCAGCAGCAGCATCATTAGCAGCTGCTGCTGCATCTTCAGCAGCAGCACCATCATCATCATCATCATCATCATCGTCATCATCATCATAACCATCATCATCATCATCATCATCATCGTCATCATCATCATCATCATCATCATCATCATCATCATCATCATCATCATCATCATCATCATCATCATCATCATCATCATCATCATCATCATCATTATCGTCATCATCGTCGCCGCCACCACCACCATTTCCCAGCCCTCCGTGCCCCTGCCCTCTGCATTTCACCACCATCCCTCACACGCTTCGTGGCCCCATAGGGAGCTCTACAGAAGGCCCCAGTGCCAGAGTCCACATGGCGTAACCGCACCCGATTCGGCACACACACACACACACACATCACACATTCCGTAGCCCCACAGAAACTCCGACGAAGGACCCAGTGGCACAGTCCGCATAGCGTACCCGCACCCGATTCGGCACACCTCTCACACGCTTCGTGGCCCCATAGACGCTCCACCGAAGGCCCCACTGACACAGTCCGCATGGCGCACCCGCACCCGATCCGGCACACACACACACACACTCACACATCACACACATCACACGTTTCGTGGCCCCCTAGGAAGCTCAATCGAAGACCCCAGCGGCACGGTCCGCATGGCGTACCCGCACACGCCTCAGCACACACCCCATACGTTTCGTGGCCCCCTAGGGAGTTCCGCCGAAGGCCCCAGTGGTACAGTCCACATGGCACCCACACCAGATTCGGCACGCCCCTCACACGCTTCGTAGCCCCATAGGAAGCTCAACAGAAGGACCCAGTGACACAGCCCGCATGGCGTACCCGCACCCGATTCGGCACACCCCTCACACGCTTCGTGGCCCCATAGAAGCTCCACCGAAGGCTCCAGCGGCACAGTCCGGATGGCGTACCCGCACCCGATCCACATCAATCACACGTTTCGTGGCCCCAGGGGGAGCACCACCGAAGGCTCCAGCGGCACAGTCTGCATGGCGTACCCGCCACCGAGTCGGCGCACCCCTCAAACGTTTCGCGGCCCCAGAGGGAGCTCCGCCGAAGGCCTCAGCGGCACAGCCCGCATGGCGTACCCTCACATGGTTCCGCGCACCCCTCACACGCTTCGTGACCCCATAGGAAGCTCCACCGACGGCCCTTGTGGCACAGTCCGCATGCAACCGCACCCGATTCGGCACACCCCTCACACTTGTCATGGCACCATAGGGTGCTCCACCGAAGGCCCCAGTGGCACAATCCGCATGGCGTACCCGCACACGATTCACACCAATCACACGTTTCGTGGCCCCATAAGGGGGCTCCACCGAAGGCCCTCGCGTCCGCATGGAGTACCCGCCCCCGATTCGGCACACCCCTCACACGCTTCGTGGCTCTGTGGGGAGCTCTGGTGCAGGCCCCGGTGGCAGCGCACGCATGGCGGCCCCGCAAAATTTCGGCACACCCTTCACACGCTTCGTGGCCCCATCCACAACGACGGCACTCACAACTGCATATGGTTGGACCTTTCGCAAGGATAATTAAATGTTTTGAGGGTCCTCGGCTTTTCGAGCTCCCGACGCTCCGAGACGGCCTAAGACGCCCCCAGGAACGCCCCAAAACGGCCCAAGAGGCCCCCAAGAGAACCCCAATACGGCCCAAAAGTGCTCCAAGACGGCCCCAGGGGTGCCCAAGACGGCCCAAAAGGGCCCAAAGACAGCCCCAAGAAGGGCCCAAGAGGTGGAACACGAACGGGAAATCCGAGCCTTCAGCCCCAAGAGGCCCTCAGGAGGCCCCAAGAGGCCCCCAAGAGGCCCCAAGAGACCCCCAAAAGACCCCGAAGACGCCCCAAAAGCCCCAAACGGCCATCAAGAGGCCTCCAAACAGCCCCCTAGAGGCCCCCGAGAAGCCTCCCGCGACATCCCAACGAACATCCTAGAGGCTTATGACCCACAATCCAGGCACGGTGGCGGGATGGCCTCAAGGTAACGCAGAGCCGGCTTCAAGCGGGAATGCGCACAATATCAGTAGTACCAAGAAGAGCAGAAGCGATGGTTCCATTATGGTAGCGATGATGGTAGCAATCGCGATAACACAGCTGTGAGAGCATTGATGATACCAGTTGCGAATATTGCTGTCGTAGCGTTGGGAACCATATAAAATAACCCGAGAGGTAGCAGTCGTAATGGCTGCTGTACATCAGCAGAAGCACCGCGGCCCAAAAGCCCTTCAATCATCAACTCCCTGCCCTCCCCCATACCTTGCTTCCTCTGCCTCGCCTGTGTCTTACCTCCCTCACCATAATTCCCCCTTCCTCATCAACGATGCACTCCGCTTCCCGTTCCTCCTCTGGACACAGGCGAAGGTCAGCAACCACGCATGCGCAAGAGACCTAAACGAACGGTATGGCCACACATGACAGACATGCGTGCGTGGTGAAAGCTCTCACCTCCATGGCACGCCCTCCCCTTCCCCGTCCACCTTCTCCCCTACATGTGGGGCTCTCGAGCCCCGCATGATTGTACCCTGGGCGGCGCCGGCCGAGACAAGAGCCTGCATGGACGACACGACCACGTCCACCGTGAGGACCATGGCCCCCCCCGCCAGCGGCAGCGGGGAGCCGGGGCGGGGAGGGGAGGCGTGTGGGTCAGGGGACAGGTGGACGGGGGAGGGGGACGTAGAGGTTGATCTGGGAGGTGGAGGGGGAAGGAGGGGGAGGGGAAGGGGGAAGGGGGGGAAGGGGAGGGCCGGGCCGCCTACCGCGGGCCCAGCCTGCGAAGCCAAAAGGGCCACGCTTTGAAGCGCGGTTGCGCTCCTCCCCCCTGGCCCGACCTCCCGCCACTCCCTTCTCCCCCATTCCCTCCACGTTCTCTTTCCCCACCTTCCCCTCCCCTTCCCCCCTCTGCTCACCTCCCCTCCCTCACATCCCCTTCTCCCCGACACCACTCTCCTCGCCCCCGTCCCCCCTCTGCCGTTTCCCTCCCTGAGCCTCTCCGTAGCCATTTTGGCTCAACCATCTGCTCAAGTACCTTCGGGTACAGGTGTAGGCACAGACTCGAAGCGCCAATCTCTTCCGTTGAACGCATCGCGAGACTGGATACACGCTACCCCAGCGTGTGACTGATTGGAGCCACCTCCCTTCACTTCTGCGCGCGCACCATGGTTCCCAAAAACCCACGCCGTGCGCCCTCTGCACCACCGCAGCCAACGTCACCAGGCAAGGGCCGCATAAAGGCAACCTTAAATGGTGGCCAGAACAGCAAAATAAGTCGCAAGGCAGCCAGCGTCGCCCCACTCCAGAGCAGTGGTGGCGTCGATAGAACAATCGCTGCACACAACGAACTCGTTCACAAGCACCAGGCCGAACTTGACACCACATATCAACAACATCGCTCCGACCAGAGTAAGCTCAGGGGCGAAGTGATGAAACTGTGCGGAGGGAACAAGATCAACCATACTATTCTGCACGACTCCCTGACGCACAACATGGACTTCAGCCGTGACCCACCAGGGGTCACGGCCTCAGCCGACGTCCGCCAGGGCAAAGGCGCCGCCCCACTCATCAGCCTGGATGCACCGGACTGGACTGCCCCCATCTTTCTAGCTCCCAACGGGGCGGAGGACGGCACATCACACGCCAGCAGCACCTCACTTCACACGGAAGACGAGGGCAACCACCTCCTGTAGCAAATACGCAGCCAGGACAAAACCCCTCGCACTAGCCGTCCTGGGACCAATCAACACGGATTGTCCAAGCAAAGAAATCCTAATCCCTGTCCTCCGCCAGACGGCTAAGGCTACCAACCCCACGCCAAGACACATGCAGGGAATCAGATACCAACTAGGCCGCAGAGAAGTCAACTGTTTGCAAGGCGTTTCTCGACTCAGCAGACGTCGTCATACGGATCCGCGGAGCCATGTGTAAAACTGACGCTATCGCAGGCACGCCAGCTTTCGAGGAAATGTTCACCTCCCAGTTCTCAGGAACTGCCACCATCAATGGCCCGCCTATACCAGGCGGAACGGGCACGGCTCAAAAAAAAGCAAAAGAGCGCCACAAGTCTGCCAAGCGTCACACTTCGCGCCAGCAGCTGGACGAAGACCTCACTAACGCCTTCACAACCATCTTCACTTCTCTCTTCCGCACAGTGCAAATTCAGGAACACATGAAGCTGCTGGATCGACACAGCACGGCCGTGGGTCAACGCAACCTCACAGCCAAATTGGGCATCACACCAACGGACGTCCCGGACGTCCCCGCCACCTCCGGACAAGGCGGCATTCAGTTCGACATCGGTCACCACGGCACCAAAGGCCCAGCGCCCAGCCGGACAGATGACCACTCGCTATGAGGCACACCAGGCCTCACAAAGGTCCAACGCCTTCGGAACCTGTGTCAAATCGAACACGAACCAAGCCAAGCAAGCCGCTCTTGAGCTCCGAAGAACCGATACTGAACTGGCTACCACAAAGTACCGTGCCACGGGCATCGAACCACAGACTGCCACGAGATCGTAAATTGCTAGAGCCTTGACACCCATCAAACAGCACTGCGAAGAGCAACACGCAGGATGGGACAAGGCCACCAGGGGCAACATTGCCATCGTCAAAGCGGCCGAACCCCCACCCAACCCAACAGTCCACGTCCAAGGATCTACAATCCCTTGGACCATGATGCAAACCGAAACTGCCACCAAAACTTACCCACCGAATGGGCCAACCGAAACGATCGTCTCACCAGCGGCCATCGCACCAGGGGCGCCCGCGCACGGGTCGCAGCCAGGCGGGCCAGGCACCAACGCCTCGCCTTCTCTCCAGGGCAGGGCGGCCACCAGGCCGCGCCTGCAAGCGCGTCTGACACCACTGGCAAACCAGCGAGAGTGCCATTGCCCATCAGCACACAGCCACGCGAGAAAAGGCAGCGCGGCGCCAGCGCCAAGAAGACAACCCAGCGCTCACGCAGAGCAGCCAGAAAGGCCACCGAGCCGACAGCGGGAAAAACAAAGCCCAGCCCCGAAGCAGCCCCCCTGGCCCTCCGCGACGTCAAGGACTGTGACACGACAAAAGGAGATACGAAATGAGAAGGCACTAGCCCTCCGCCCCTGCCCCCAGAAGGGCGCCAAGAGCCACCAAGCCACGACGAATACTCCGACGAAGAATGGCTATCCGAACCAGACGTCCAAAAAATCTCCGATCAGACCGACGCTCGATTCCGCAACCACGAAGCGACCAGCAGAGGCTCGCGAACCACGGTGACCGGCGCGGCCAGCCAGGCCACTTTGGCCCAGCAATGCCACCAGCTCAAAAAAGGGATCGGGGGGGGGTCAAAACGGCCGACGCAGGAGGATATGAGCGAGGGACTGGGCCATGACCACAGGGCCTTGCCGCCTCACCGCCCGCGACCTGAGGTACTTCAGGGACTAGAATGAAAGGACCTTCATGGGACCCCCTTCATCCCTATCAAGGTAACACGCATCGTGTGAGCTCCGACACCTGATGCACGCTTCTGGATGGGCAGAAGATTTGGGACAGCTGTAACGAAGGCTTGTTTACAAGCATTAGCTTGCACATCCGCGCCATGGTCGCGGAGACGCTGGCGATTCTAGCTAGCATTTGATCGCATGTCGCTACCATCTCGCACGGAAGTTATCCGCAGCATGTCGCTCAGATACACTCGCATCGCCTATCGCGCACTAGTGGCCGCGACTTCCACGCGGCCGTCTTCGCGAGCCTGGAACCGATGGGAGTCTTCGCCCACGCCGACGCCGTCATCCGTGGCGCCATTCTAAGCGACCCAGAGCTAGTGGCACCAGTCCCGACGCCCAACGCCATTCCTACTGAGGATGCCCTCGGACAGGACCGATCAGGAATATCGATGTTTCATTGCCCTTCGCCAGTCCTGGCGACGCGCAGCACCGAGATGCATACTCGGCATCGCCAATTTTTACGTGCATTGGCATTGATTGTTCGTCATTGCTTTCTGTTGTTCTCAAAACATCGTTAGTGTTTGGTGCGCTGGCACGGAGTTCTCCTCATCACAAGTGTTTGTTTGTGGCTTTTTTTACGGCATCATTTTTTCCCATGTCGCGTTTCGCTGGACGCTCCTAACAGAGTTCGGAGATTCCTTTCACCAAAACCTCCACAAAGGGGCACCGGGGGAAGGCGTCTCCCAGGCGTGGCGGCGGTCCAGCAGAACGGCCCGGCAGCCCTCAGCATGGCGTTCTGGTTCTCTTTGGTCCAGAAACGAGGCTCAATTTTCTTGCCAGAACCTCCACTGGGGGGGCGGGGGGGAGGCATCTCGCTGGTCCGGCTCCCCGGTCCGGCGGCGGTCTGGCAGCGGTCCATTTCGATTCACTTTCTGGCTTGATTTGGTCCAGCAATGAGACTCACTGTTGTGTTTTGGGTCGATCTGGTCCAGAAATGAGGTTCGCTATGGTGTTCGGGTATGAGATCTAAAACAAGAGTCACACTTTGCACAAAACATGAAATTCATTACGATTCTGGCTCGAACTCAGTTGAAATATTCCCTTCGCCCTGTGGGGCCACGAAGCGCGCGAGGGGTGCGCCAAAATGAGTCACGCGGACGCATATAAACCCTGCAATTGCGCCCTTTGGTGCAGCTCCCTACGGAGCCACGAAGCGTGCGAGAGGCGTGCCGACATGAGTCGCGCGGACGCATGTAAACCCTGCCATCGGGGCCGTCGGTGGAGCTCCTGATAGGGCGACGACACGTGTGGGGTGCGTGCCGACGTGAATCGCGCGGACGTGTACGAAACTACGGCCTTCGGTGAAGCTCCCTGTAGGGGCCCGAAACGTGTGAGGAGCTTGCCGTAATGGGTCGCGCGGACGCATGTAAACTCTGCCACTGGGGCCTTCGATGGAGCTCCATATTGATCCACGAAGCGTGTGAGGAACTTGCCGAAATTGGTCGCGCAACTCCACATCCCTGATACACACTAACGGCCACCTTCAAGGTAGCTCCATCTCCCTTGATGGCATCAAAACACTGATGCGCGCAAGGACAAAACGACAGCACCAGCACGTGCCATGACCTCTGAGCATCACGTTGCGTTGACGACAGCAACTCCACAGCGCCTTCTGCCAGAGAGCTACAAATCTCCTTCGATGGCACTGTTCTCTTCCAGCGCCTGTCAGACAGAAAAAAACATCCCTGGCAAAATTGTAGGCCTGGGCGGTAGAAACGCGGCGTCTCTCCAGCTGAACAGGCACCCACTGCAAACCCACCACCAAGTGAAGCACGTCAGAAGCTACATCAACGCGGCACCGGCAGTGGGCGACGCCGACATGAGTCTGGCGGCCACCGCGGATGCCAGGGCACGACGCGCTGTCGCCAGGTTCCCACGTATAGGGCGCCTCCCGGAGGGCACCCACGCGCGAGCCCGATCGGTCAGGTCGCTCGCGGCTAGCACGTGCACCACTGGTACCGACATCCAAGAACCTAGCACGAGAATGCGAAACATCTACAATAAGTCGACCTTCGCTGCCATACGGCCCAAGGGTCGATCCTGGATTTCTCAGCGGGCCCCCTTCGCTATCGTTGTCCGTGGCAGCGCCCTCAAGCTGGGCGTTATCACCCAAAGGGGAACCCGACTCGGGCTGCGAAGACGAGCGCAGAGAGACACCAGTCTCAACGCCAAAACCGAAGAGCTGCAAGACTACGCGCAGAACTTCCCAGAGGCGGCCCCAGAGGCAGGTTTTCACAAACCATCGCCCCACTGGAATGGAGTTGGCCCCCCTGCGGCGCGATCTACGACGACTGGGGCATCCGCCTGTCGCGGCAACGATCAGTTCGAAGAGTGCACTGGCGAAGCGGCCTCGCGGGTATAAGCCGCCACAGACGGTGCCTGAACGTGCCAGACCCGCCCGCTCCTCGCCAGGGCGGGTTTCGGAGTATACCACGGGCCAGACCGCCGCCTGAACCTCTCGTTTCGTGCGCATGGCTTGGCTCAATCATGTTCCACCCCGTGGTTACTGCGGGGCGGCCGTCCATACTTTCGCCCACAACCACGCCGTTGTTGACGGATGCGAAGATATACACATATATATATATAACAAATGGAAGAACGACACCCTGTCTGATGAGATAGACGCTCAATTGGTAGTGATTCAAGCTGGTGACCACCAAGTCATTGACGACGCCGCGTAGACAACATCGGACTGGGATCAGTCAGCACACCTTCATGCCCTGCTTTAAGAACTCCGAGGCCCATCTCGCAAGCAGCTCGCAACATTCGAACTCGATCGCTGCGTTCCTGAGCCTGCGAATGGCAGATCCAGCCATACTTGGAGGTTACTGGAGGGACGGATGTCCAGAACCCAGCCGGCAACACCAAACGATGTTGGATAGCTTCGCGCTCTCGTCGCCAGTGCGGACACTCCGACCAATAATGTCTAAAAGATGGCGTGAGATCACCACCATACAAACAAAAACATCACGTGCGTCTTCTCGTCTCTGAGGTCACAGCCCCACCACGGAAAATACTCAACAGGACGCGTTCAGATTCTGAAAGGGAAGCCACCCACGTCGCAGAACTCTCATGCGAACACACATCTACATCCACATCATCAACTTATTCAGCATATCTGTTGCGGTTCACCTGCTGGAGGCACCGTTCTCGAGCTATGACTATGATTGCGTGCTGTGCCGATGCCAACGACGACCAGAACCGCCACCTGTCATCAACGATAAGTTCTACAGCTTCGCGACTGCTGCAATCATCTGCTGGATCTACCTCAAGAAGAACTCCTCGGGCCCCAGAGAACCTGATGTACTGGAGCCCCAGGGCCTCGGCGTGATGAATCATCGACGCTTCGAGAAAGTGAGACCACACCAGCTCCGTACCCGTCGCATTCTTGATCCCGAAGATCGCGGCAGAGAACACGGGATGAAGTAACGCGTTTTGAGCCCGCCACCTCCCGTAGCACCACCAGGTACACGAAGTGCGCCATATCGCCTGCACGAGGGACCGAGCGAACTTGGCGGGGGGGGGGATGACATATGGGCTCGCCCATAACCATGGCGGTCGTAGATATGCCAGCGCCAACTTCAACCGAACCTGTTGAAACCCAGGAATAGAAGCCAACACCGCAATGCCGTTCGTGCGTTTCTGCCACCCGCCTCGAGGAAGAATCGGATGGTTCGGATTCGTTGGAGCTGCTTCGATCCCGAGGTGCTCGATGAGGGTGTCCTCAGGATCAGCTCCAGACCACATCTGGGCATTCGATGCGTTCTCGCGGCACCCGATCGACGAATCAAAATTATGCGTCGTAGTCAGATCATATGCGAGTAAGTCAGAACTCTGTGCAACCAGAGAGCGGTCATCCATAAAGCAATGGCCCTTGCAAGCTAGTTGGCATGGAACTAGCGTGCCTATCATAGTTGCGGGCGCCATGGAGTCGCCCTGCGGGGGCCCGCAAGCACGGAAGATGGACTCCGCAAGAGCCCCTTGCATCGAACACAATCTAGGCCCTGACCAGACCGCTTTGCGCATAAACATGACCGCGTCTGGCATCTCGCTCATGTCGAGGCTCTCCAGGGCGATGGCATGTGAGATATTGTCGTAGGCTTTAGTAAGATCAAGTTCAGCTCCCGGTGTCGCTTCGGAACAATCCCGAAGCAAAACAGACACAGCGCGGGGTGCGGAATAACCTCGGCGATTAGCCCATTGATTATCAGGTGGTGAAGGAACAGCAATGGCGAGCGCACGAAGCCACGTCCTCAAGAGAACTGATTCCACACGCCTCGGTCTGGCGTCGCTCTCGCCCTCCGGCAACCCAGCAACCCTCCAGCCAAAAGCTTGTTGTAGTGCCCCGGGAGCAAGCCGACGACGAAGACGAGCTGCCTCACGCGTGGCGTAGACCCACAGGTCGTAGAGCTCGCAGCTGATGGTAGGGAAGAGGTGCTCCAAGGCGCATTGTTCGCGAAAGGTCCAGCCGCCCAAGCCTGGGCAACCTCTCGCCTGCTTGATGGCGCCCGTGAACTGCTCGAAGGTGGGCTCCGAGTCCTGCGGCTCAGAGCTCTTCGGGATAGCAACGGTTTGTGAGTGGTGACGCCAGGCATCGAGATAGCAACTGTCGTCATAGCCAGGTGGATCCCAAAAGGCCTTCCACTGCGTACGCAGCTCGTCCACCGTCGCAGATTGAGATGGGGAGGGCCCTTTGAACATCAGCGTAGTGAGCTTCCAAATTTCCGAAGACCAGGCTGAGAACTTCTGTCGCCATTGCTTGGATGCATTTTTTTGAAGCCGACTCTGTTCCTTAGAGATCCCAGCGGAGAGACAACCCAAGGCGCCAGCATAGCATAATAGACCTTGAGCAGGTAAGTGAAGTAGATCAGGTAGATCCAAAGCTGCCTTGGCCAGCTGGCTGTAGTGCTTGAATTGGAGTGGCGTCGTACCCGTCGTACCCTGTCGAATTAGTTCAGCGTCGGGCTATAGATCCAGCCGGAAAGCTGGAGAGTGGGAAATCGCTCTCGTTGGTGGTGGTGAACCTTTGGCTCGCTCAGTTGTGCGATCAACTGTCATGCAGCCGCGATCCACTGCCACCTGCATTGCATATTCAGCTCGGTCACGCCAGTAGCGCCAGCGAGCGACAAGGTCAGGATCCTCGTCCTCTCCGAATTCGAAGACGGCAGGAGGACCAACCTCCCTGTCCACCAGCTCCTGCGTGAGAGCGCGTTCAGCATCATTGGAACCCCGAGCAGGTACAAATGCAGCCGTGTGCCGGATACGAGTAGGAGGGAGGTCCACGGAAGTAGATCTTGAACTCGTACGTGACCAAACCGTGGTGGTGTACGCCAGCGAGAAATCGTGTACTCAAGTGCGTCGGAAGGGGCTCCATCACCCCAATGCAAAGCTCGCGTAGGAATGGTATGCGCCACTGTCGTAGAAGGGTCCACACCTGGGCCAGATTGCCCCATAGTCCACGGCGCAGTAAATGCAGAGTAGATTGGGCGCTACTTGAGATCACCAATGACATACGGTGGATCTCCCAGATGGCCCAACGCTTGCAGATTCGCAAAGGCACGATTGAACCAAGCCCTGTCCACGTCCTTGGGGCCGTAGACCGACACCATGGTAGCCGACGAAGTGCGCGCGCCTACACCGCGGCGGAGAATGAAGTCGTCCCGGATGACTGAAATACGACCCAAGGTACGTCTCCACAAGATTGCGCATCCTCCCTGGCGAAGCGTCTCAGTCTTCTGACCACGAACTCCTAGAGGAGGGGAAGGTTCCGCGCTCCAGCCACACTGTTGGGCTAACCGAAGAGCCCAACGCGGACGGAGTTCACGACGTCGAGTTTCTTGGAGGCAAGTGGCCCCAGCCGACGCCACATCCGGGCCCCCCAGCACGGTGGTGAGACGCGCCTTGCTGAGAGATGCAACGTCGATGGTGCACGCTTTCAGGAGTGGATCTGGCCCTGCTGGCGGCTCCTCTGGCTCATCCTCAGGCTCAGCTTGAGAGACTTGATCTGCCAATCGGCAGCGCTTCGAAGACGCCCCTGGAGATGCCGAGGGCCGCCCTGGTAAAACTGGAGAAGATCGCTTTGGACCCGCGGGCGAAATCGAAGTCCCAGCGCTCGGCGTCGAAATCCCAGGAGAGAGAGAGAGAGAGAGAGAGAGAGAGAGAGAGAGAGAGAGAGAGAGAGAGAGAGAGAGAGAAAGAGAGAGAAAAAAAAGAGAGAGAGAGAGAGAGAGAGAGAGAGAGAGAGAGAGAGAGAGAGAGAGAGAGAGAGAGAGAGAGAGAGAGAGAGAGAGAGAGAGAGAGAGAGAGCGCCATCGGAGAGGCCCACGTGGAACCCGAAGCCGTCGACATCCTGGAGGGTGTTGGCCCCATTCGGCTGGGGCGGTGACGCAGTGGAACTGCGATCAGAATATGCATCAGGAGCTGCACAAACAGTCCTTGAATTCGGAGCTGCAAAAACAGTCTTTGAATTCGACTTCTGCTTCATTTTCTTCATGGGCGGTGGAGCCGCTAGGCCCTCGCATGGAGACGAGGCTCGAGTAGAGCTTGGTGGCGCAGGCGCGCGCGGCAACGATGTGCTCGCTGAAGCTCGCGAAGGCGTGGCCACGCAACGACGAGGCCGCTTCGGCAGGGGCCCCTGGTCAGCATCTCCGCCCCCCAGGAGCGGATCCCGTCAAGAAGAGGAGGCCACTTCGGCAGCCTGAGCAGCAGCTGGTCGACGAATGCAACGAGATGCCCCAGTGTAAGACAAACCCCTAGCTCCTCGCATGGTGACCGCCGCCCCCCCCCCCCTGCTCTTGCTTCACTATCCGATGTTATTTCTTTCTGCCACAGATGCGATGCACCGCAGCGTGGCAACCAGGGAGCAGTCGACGCTTCCTGGCAGCGCTCCGGGCCCTGTCGCTCTAATCCTTTATCTGGGCCACGGCAACTTCGATAAGACCACCTCGCGGCCACACTTACTGCAAGCGAAGTGCGTCTGGATCTGGGTGCTGCACTGACGGGAGCGGCTAGACTCCTCAGTAGGGGCGCACGCAACAGCACCGGCCTCGGGAGACAACGAACTCCTCCAAGTAGACCAACGTGCCCATGCCTTTGCAATCCTCCTTCTGCTTAGGATAGCCACCATGGCGCCTCCGATTCCGAGGCGCTGACGTCGGACAGCAGGCGGTTCTTCAGGGGGGGGGGAGGCGCTCACCTTGGCAGTCTCGCCAATGAGCATACGCTTGCTTATAGGTGCTGTTGTAGTCCTGGTTTGTGAGATCGGGTCGCCACCCACGCGGACAGTTGCAATGATCCCAAGTCCCTGCTCTGCGATGACCGTCGGCCCCCAGTCCTGGGTCGGGATCCTCAGCTAGCCCCAAGACACTCTGAGCCCCACGGGTAGACAAAGGTCGAGGAAAAACGTTGGTTTTCCTTGCGGCCTTCACTTTGGCCTGAAACATCATGGGCCCCGAAGCCCTGGAGGCCCCTGACTTCGAAGCTGGCAATCCCAACAAAAAACGAGCTCCCCGAGAGGAAAGATATCGAGCCGCAGGCATACGTGATGGTGTAGGAAGGCCAAGAAAACTGCGAGCCCCTCGCGACGAAATAGATGGAGTCCCAGTCTTGCCACCGCCAGTGAAGCGGCGCGGGCGCGGCTTCGCGTTCTTCCCCCAGTCAGCCTCCGCCGAACTTGGCAACGGCTGCGTTCTCACCAGGAGTTGGTAGTGCCCGTCGACGAGGGTCAACCAGCACTCCTTGGACGTCTCGATGTTTGCTGGGGCCGTGAACATGTGCCAGGTGTCCTTATGCTTCTTCCAGACCGCGAAGTCAGTCGACATAGCGCGGGCCGCTGCCGCGACGGCCTTCGAAGTAGCCCACGCGCCAGCCTTAGCTTGCACATCGGCCTCCTCGTTCGAGCACTTCAGCTTGAGCATCTCCGCAGCCACTGTATTGCGAAGATTCGCTTGGGACGCGCCGCCTGGCCCGATCTCGGACTCCTCCATCGGCTTTGGGCTCGCGTTGCTCCTGTAGGCGTGGTAGCCAGCGCAACAGTAGAAGCAGTCGCCTCGGCCTCCACAATCTCGCCGCTTAAAGCATGCTGCCCAAGGTGGCGCCGCAGGTGTCAGAACTACCCGTGCGAACCGAGCCGTCTTGGAGACTTGAGGTGGCCCCTCTTCCTCCTGCATCGCGGCGTCACCGTCGGCGTCGCGGGCAGGCGGCAGAGAAGCTGGCGTCGGTGATGGCGTCGCTGGTGTAGTCGTCGTCGCCGCCTCTGAAGTGGAGGTCGGACTCGGAGTACCCCATGCCGATCTCGGTGCTTTCGTAGGTGGTGGTCGGCTCTGACCTCGGCGCGGTGGAGCGAGCGAGACAAGGATGCCTGACTTAAACTCCATAACCTGGCCACTGACCAACGCATCCAGATCACCTCTGAGAAACCACTTGCGAGTTCCACAACGAGTGATACCTAAAACATGCTTGAAAACACGATCGAGGGCCCAAGCATGAGCATGTTCTGTCTGAGTCCACGTGGTCGGAGTCTTCCGGAGAATCCAGCGCGGCTGGATGGCGGCTGCGACGACGGTAGCGGAGAGAACTCCCAATGCGCTGTTGTCGCTCGGCCTGCACGCCAGCCTCCCAGTAGCTGCTGCGGCCACCCCAGCGACGCGCTCGAAGTAGGCGCGCGAGTCCTCGTTCCCGCGAGGGCGATGCCACACGGGAACCAGCGTAGACCCCTGCTGGTTGAGGAAAACTTCCGTGGGTAAGGTGAAAGAGAGTAGGTCCTGGGCGTGAGCGGCACTGACGATGAGGATGGCTGTAACCTCGCCCTCGTACGCCACCGCGCCCTCCGCCTTGAGCACATGCTTGGTGAGACCCGCGTTGAGCACCAACGTCGATCGAGACGGGCTTCTCGTTCGCATGCTGGAACAGCCAGTCCTCCGCGAACCCACGCGCGATCGCGAGGCGAAAGCTGGCGGGCTTGCCCGCGGTAGTGGTAATCGGCACGTCGTCCTTGACGCCACGAGGTAACCCAGCGCGCTGAGGAGGAGCCTGCCCAGCTTGCAAAACTTGGGCCGAGACCTGGAGCGCGCCGCCGTTGTTCCCCTCAACGGTAGCTTTTCTTCCTGCTCCTGCCAGCCCTCGATGATGTTCTTCTCATTGAAGATGACGTAGGTCGCCGAGATCTGATCGTGGCCCCGAGCCGTGAACCAGTCGATGACCGCGTCGTACTCCTTCTTGCTGCCGCACGAAACGACGGGCGGTTTACTCTGGTCGTAACCCTTGTCCTTGATGCGCGCTGCCTGCCAGATGGGAGCACCTCCCCACGGGTGCGGCGGCAGTAGCTTGTAGTGTTTGGGCGAGGAGCGCTCCGACGTGGAATTCCCCGATCCTGCAGTAGTAGTCGACTTCGTGCTGTCCCCGAGCAGGTACTGGAGAGTAGCGACGAGCTCCTTGTGGGTGGGCGGCTCGGCCTGCTGGTCGGCCTGCGCGATCAAGCGCTTCAGGCGGACAAGAAGGCGTGGATCACGTCGACGTCCGCGCTGCTGTCGTGGTGGTGGTGGTGGTGGTGGGCTGGTTGAAGGCGGTCGTGAACCCCGAACCTGGGCTGCCAGGTCCTTCACCGTCGCCTCCAAATCAGCAAGCTGGCGCTGCGTCGTCACATGTAGGTTTCCCCGCCTACGCTGTGCGAACAAGCCCTTCTTCGCGCCACCGAGAAATGGATCCTCCTGGCTAGGAGGTGTAGTCAAAGCTTCGATCAGATCCAGAGAGTTCACCTGTACGTTGATGTCGGCCACCTCCGTGACGCTTACGCTGTACTTCGCGGTGTCGGGGGGCATCCCGTTCTTCCCAACGAGGAGGGGTACAGCCTCAAGAACGACGGATTCGAAGACCTTCTCAAAGGGAAGCCACCACATACGATCGACGCCACCATAGGCTTCCCCCCCTGCCCGGCCGACGGGCGGGTTACTCTAAGGCCGAACTCAGCAGGATGAGGCCCAACCCGCTTACAACAGGGCAAGGAAAACACGAGCAACCAGGCTCACCGGATGACCCCGCTCAGCCGCATGGCCCACCAGGGCCTGACTTCGTCGACGATCTCGACGATCCCTGGGGACACCACCCGACGACTTCGAAGGCGAAGACTGGGACCCGCTCGGGCTCGAGCGTCCTAGAAATACAACGGTGGAAAGAATGCTACCCCACGAGGAAGTCACACGAGTCATGAGCATGATGCGGACGACGAAAGCACAGCATTGCGTCAGCCTAGACTCGCAGATGGGCTGGCTCACGAGGGACGTCCACCAGGACCTGGTCTCTACAACCAATGTACCCGACCAACAGGTCGCTTCCCCCTCCCACCAGGGAACGGGGAACAGCGGTCCTCCTACAACCAGAGGCTCAGTAGGCTTCGGTCGAACGGCGATGCACCCCATCGCTGACATCGGGGCGCTGCAGCAGCGAGCCAACCACCTTGCTCAAACCATCCACAACATCCAGGGACAAGATACTGCGCTGATAGAGAGGCTCCACCAAGCGCAGGCCGCCTGGAATGGCCTTCGATGGGCCTTCCGCCCTACCGTTTCGTTTGGGGTTTCACTCAAGGGAATCCTCCAGGCGGACCTTGGTGTTCACCGCTCAGCACACCAGCGCTAGCGTCTTCTCTCCGTAGCGTCTTCTCTCCGTCCCATCTCTCCTAGCACACCGCCTTGGCAACTCTTCCGTAGCTATCACGCTGGGCCACCGCGGGGGATGCCCCAAGGCGGCGCCACGGTTCACTGAGGCACCCAGGAGCGCACGCCGAAGCGAGCTAGCAGCGTGCGCCTGTTTTTTCGGGTGTGCAGACGGGCCCTCGGTTGGCCTGTTCACCATTTACCCGCTTTGCTTTCCAGTCGGGGTCTTTCCGACCGCGCCAGGAGGGAGGGTAGCACCCCACCCCTGCTCTTTCGGCAGCGCCTCCCGCCTTGTGAGGCAGGTCCGCGCAGCCCTTAGCCGCTGCGGGGCCTGGATCTGACCTGGTCCTAACTGGTACGCACCTCTCCACGCCTCTCCTCCTCCCCTCCACTCCCTCGTCCCCCCTATTCCCTGTCCCATGCACTACCACCGCACTCTCCACCAACTCCCCTCCCCTTCCCCGAACCTCCTCGCTCCTCCCCCGACCCACCTTTTTCCCCACTACCCCCTGCCCCA
Source organism: Prorocentrum cordatum (assembly GCA_963575745.1). Lineage (NCBI taxonomy): Eukaryota > Dinophyceae > Prorocentrales > Prorocentraceae > Prorocentrum > Prorocentrum cordatum. The sequence goes on from CAUYUJ010011137.1 coordinate 148,619, forward strand.
CTCATCCACTTCCTTCTATTATCCTGCCCCACCCTGGTCCTGCTCCTCCGGTTCGATCCCCTGCCCCGTGTTCGTTCCTTCCTCTGCTCCCGCCCCCTGCCCCACTCCTCCCCTCCTCCGACCCCATACATTCCTCCCAATCCAACCAACAGCATACATCTTCCCATCATCACCCCACCTATCCTTCCTTCCCGTATCCCCCACATCCCCTCTCCGCATCCTTGTTCCCCTGATCCCCTCCACACTCCACTCATTCCCCTCTCTCCCCAGCCACACTTCGAGCGTGCGCCCCTCCACTCCCCGTCCCATGCTCCACCCTTGACCTCTCGCGGAATACCTGCACGTTCTGAACTTGCGTCTCAGCCATGTGCGAAGCAGAGGTGGAAAATTCTGCACACAGAGGCAGTGGTCCCCACACAACGGTGATCATCCAACAAGAAGGAAGCTGGAGACACACGTGGCTGCATTCACACGTGGAGCATCAGGAGGCCACGCGCTGGCTACACATGCGGAAGCCTGACCTGCACGGACATAGGAGGGCCCAGTATTGGGAAGGCATCTAGCCAAAGATGGATTCAGCTCTCGCCCGGGCCTGATGCCTCATGTGCATAAAACTTCCTGGCAGCCTCTGCGTAGTGGTGTACCCTGCTCCACTCTCCTCTGCTCCCCTTTGTGCACGCTCGGAGGACTCAGCACACAAAACTGTCTGTGACGCCCATCCAACCTTCGCGCGCAGAGCCATCTGCCCCGCCCCACCCTCGCCATCTCTCCTGCTCGGCATCTGCGCGCAAAGCTGCCTGCAACCCACCTACCGACCCAACCCGCGTACCCCCCCTCCCCGGCTGGCATTTGCGCGCAAATCCTTCTCCCAACCCCACCCACTCACCCACCGCCCCCCTCTCCGGCGAGAGCTCGTAGAAGAGCTTAGACTCCGCGAGCACGACCAACGCAGAACCAGTGCTCACAAGGAACTTTGGACACTTGAAGTCCTCCTGAACGGCAGGCTACTGCATCCCCCATGGAAGAGAGAGAGGATGGGGGGAGAAGCAGGCAGAGACTTGGACCTGCACCTTGAAGTGCAAGTCGCGGGAGAGACGATGGGTACACTTCTCAAATCGGATTGTCTACACGAAGCCCATCTCGCTCCCTGCCTCTCTGGGCCCGTATGTCGATGCTTCGCACGGCATCATTCATGCAGCCGTTGCAATTCACAAACCAAAGCCGAAGGCAAATCCGAAACCTGTTTGTCCGCTTACGTGCTTACTTGCGTGCTCGCTGGCGTGATTGACAGCCGCATGCATGATTGTTTGTTGGCTGGCGAACGTGCGTTCTTACTTGATGCCGTGCTTGGTGGCGTAAGTGTGTGTCGACTTGCTTGCCTTACTGCTTGATCACACGATTGCTGGTTCGCTTGAATGCTTGTTTGTGCGCCAGCGTTTGTGCGTGTGCCCTTGCTTGTGCCATGGGTGCGAAGTGGGGCTATTTGCTGCGTGCACCTACGCTCCGCGTTGCCGGCCTATTGCCTGCCGCTTTGTATGTCCTGTCGTCGTCCTGTATTCCATCTCCTTTCGTGATGTCGGCCTTCGCCAGAGTTGGTCTCACCACGGGTGTTCGCGAGGGACACTCCGCTTGTCTTACCAATGTTAGGTATTGGCCCTTGGTGGTTTTGCCCGCGCAGATCGCATTGCTGGCCTCACTGACTGTACGCTGGTCCCCGCTTTTCCAGCGCCCGTCGGGTGTGCGACACGGCTCTCCCTCAGCCTCCACCCCCTTCCCTCCCCTTCGTCCTGGGCCTAACCTTGGCGGTCTGCTCTTCACGGTAGCGTTCTGGCGTGACTTCACTTACCTGATCGGCGACGCCCTAGCGTGCCGTCTGATCTCCTTTCTCCTTCCTCGCCTCTCGCTTGCTGCTTGAACGCGCATTCTGGCTTGCTTCTCACGTCCATAGTTCCCCAGGCTACGTGTTAGCACCTGCCCCTTACTGGGACGATTTGTGCTAGGAAACTCCACTCATCGAGTCACTCACCAACAAGCCAGACAACGCTACGCCAATCAAGAGCTTGCAAGATACATGAATGATCAAACACAGTACGGAACAGCTACGAATACCTAAACGAACGCGCTTATGTTTATTTACAGGGCTTATGCCCACAACATTGTGCTGAGTATCCCAAATAACAAAAGACGTACCCACGTCGTCATCCATGACATCGCACATGCTTGCATGTACTCCACAACCTTCAAAGCAAGAATGCGTTCAGGGAGAGGAAGCTGCGGTCCCTCAACTGTATAGGGTAATGTCATGTGAGCGTGGGTAACGAAGGACAAATCTGATAAGATCACCTTGAGCCAGAATGGCTACGGTGCCTTTAAGCACCCGCGCCGACGCAGGTGCGACAATTCATCGCCAGCGCGTCCCGCTTGGAACCCGCGAGTGCCTCTCCACCAGGGCACCGGAGGAGGAGAAAGTACTTGCCTGCTTGCCTGCGTGACCGCTTGCATACGCAATTGATTGCCATGGTTTATTGTGTCTTTGCTTAAATGGCCGCTTGCTTCCGAGATTGCCTACGTACTTGGTTGCTCGTGGTTTATTGCGTATTCACGATGTTGCTTGCACGCCTGCTCATTACCAAGACAATGCTTGCACTGATGTCCCTTACTTTGCACTAGAACTGCCCTAAACGACTGGGTGCTGGCCATCGCGCTGGTGCGACGCTGGCCCCCATTGGAGCGCCACTAGCGCCGACCAGCCATGATCTGCAAAGCTGGAATGTCCAGCTACCGATTGGTGCGCCACTAGGCCCGACTATCACATTGCCCTCGGTCGTCGGTTGTCGCCGATCTAGTCTGCCCGAGCCAGCCCCGACTGGCCCCTGAGCCTCCACATGAGTGAACATGTGTGTACGTACATGCTGCCACCTGCCGCCCTTTGCTTGCACTTGCTTCCACGTGCTGCCATTGGCTCCCACCTGCTTCCACGTACCCCCACCCGACTGACTGCTGGTGTATGCGTTGAATCACTCTTGTTTGGGGCCCACGCGCCAGAAGCAGTTGACTTCCTTTCGGCGTACCTCCTTGCTTGCGTGCCTACATGCTTGCTCGTGTGATTGCTGGCTCGTCTCTCATTGTTGCACGGGCGTTTCGCCAATGTCTACGTAGAGCGCAAAGCCATGCTTAGCGGCTAAGCCGAAGGCCGCCTTGCAAGCAGGACTGCCAGTGAATGTGATTTGTTCTCTTCGGGGGAAAAAACCAACAGCTCTGCCAACGAGTCCCGTACGCGTGCCTGGGATGTGCCCATGCAGCGGCACCATTTAGTGGCGTACCCGTGACTCATCCCCTGTGGGAGGAAGCTGCCAACCTTGCGTATTAATGCGGTTCCCCTGGGCCGCAACTCTGCCCGCCGAAGGCCGGGTAGGGTGTCAGCACAGTCGCTCTGAGGCCCTCGTAGAAATCCCGCCACGTGTCGAAGCTCTTGGACAGCGGACCTGGCTGCCGAGCCCAAGCACGCTTTGAGCCAACATGGCCTCGGGAGAAAGGGAAGGAAGGCAAGAGGAGAAGACAAAAGGCAGGACTATCGATCCAGTGGGAGCCAGCGCGCGCGAAAGGCGGAGGAACCCACCATATCGGATCCGGCCTGCCAAGCAGGGACTGTGCCCTGCCAGGCAGCCCCGTCACCTGTCCTTTGTAACAGCGAAGGGCGCGCAAGATCCAGCTGACATCTCGGCCAATGCGCACCAGCGATGCACACTCTTTGGTCACCAAACTTCGCGCATCGCGCCCAGCCATGCGCGAACTATTTTAGCGCCCTCGCGCCCCCGCGTCTCCCCCTTGACGAAGGGCAGCCGCTCTGGCCCAGACCGCGGCACGCGAAGCGCGATTACCTTCGCGCCCCCGCGGGTGACCTACTGCAGCCAGGACGCAGTCTACCCTGGAAAGCCTTGTGGGAACCAAGCGGTGCCGAAGGTTGGGCCAAGAAACGGACCAGAAAGCCTCGCCCTCGTCGACAAGGAATGCGCCTCCCCCCCTCTCCTCCACCTCCTCCTCACTCCTCCTCCTCCCCCTCCTTTTGCCGATCCTGATCGGCTGGCTCGTCTGGGTCGTCATCACCGGACCTCTCGAAGGAGATAGACTTCACCGCGCCCGCGGATAGATCTTCGAACCAGGCCTCTCGAGTGCGATGGCAGCATCTAGCAGGGAAAGAAGAAGAAAGAGACGAGGAGCGAAGGAGAAAATGTGACTATGGAAAGATTGACCAAAGCCACGGGGAGGAATAGGCAAGGAATAACCAGATATGGCCCCATCGCACCTGAAAACTGTCCGACTGGTCATCCCTTCCATGGCTTCAACTGCGCCCAAAACTCTATTTCCGAGGGGTTCACAGTACGTGCGACCGTACATCGGGACAATAATCAAACGCGAAAGCGCAGGCGACATAACATGCCTGGCGTCCGAAGGCCCACCATTACAATCGACATGCATGTTGATCTAGCATCCGCTGCCGCGTTTGCACTGCTGCAGCAAAATAATTGTGTCAAGCCCCTCGTCGCACCTTACAATCATGTTATGGTGGGAACACTCACTCTCAGCACTCTGTAGTTTAACGTGATTGTCGCTTTGTAGGGGAACGCTTCCATGATATAGAAACTGAGGCGTGGCGAAATTGTAATGAATGGATTGCCACATGTGTTGGAGACGTGTCTGCACTTACCGCACACTTTGCGCTTGAAGCGCACTTCAAAGACAATGTGGGACCGTCGCAGTCAAGTCGGCCATCCGAATACAGCGATCGGGGGCGCCTCAGTCCGCAATGACACCGAGAGATATCTTGCTCGAAAGTCCGCAGATTGTCGACGTCCGATTCGCACGGACACGAAGAAACCACATGTACAACTGCTCACAGATAGCGACATGGTCATCAAAACGCAGTGGCATACAAACAACATCACTGCGCGCCGAGCAAACATGAAACTCTACACGTCGCAACATCAGGTACCCGGTGGAGGCGGCAACCTTTCGTGTCGCAGCATCAGTCTATTGCTGGCGTGCCGAGGTAATTATACCGACGTCGACGCTGGACGGTTGAACGCCCACCGCCTCCCGCTCCCCCCAACAGTCCCTAAGACGAAAGCAGGATGAAGATACATTCGGATGAAGAGACATGGGACATTTCTGAGAGCTGACGGATCTGGAGGACGTATCGGGCGCCGCGGTATCCCGCACGGAGATGAAGCGACGGCATCTACCGCTTGCGGCATGCGGAGGAGACACGCCAGCGTGACCGCGAGCGGGGTAGGCGCGCTCCTGCACCTCCTGCACCACATCCCCCTCCTCCTCCTCCTCCTCCTCCTCCTCCTCCTCCTCATCATCATCATCATCATCATCAGCATCATCATCATCATCATCATCCTTGTCCGCCTCCTCCTCCTCCTCCTCCTCGTCCTCCTCCTGCGCGTCCTCGTCATCATCCTATTGAACCTTATCCCCCTCTTCCTGAACCTCACTCTCCCCTTCCACCTTCTCCTCCTCCTCCTGCCTCCTCCTCCTCCTCACTCTACACTTGCTCCTTCCCATGCGAGTCGAACTCGTCTGATGCCTCCTCATCCTCTGTTTCTCTCCTCCTCCTCCTCCTCCTCCTCCTCCTCCTCCTCCTCTTGGCACTGCTCTCTTCATATTGTATCATCAGTCTCTTCTTCCTTCTCCTTTTCTCCTCACTCTCCTCTTCCTCCTCCTCACCCTCCTCCTCCTCCTCCTGCTCCTCGTCCTCATCCTCCTCCTCCTCACTCACTCACTCACTCAACCACTCGCTCACATACTCACTCATTCTCACTCACTTACTCATTCGCTTACGAACTCATTCGCTCGCTCTCTCGCTCGCTCACTCACTCACTCACTCACTCTCTCACTCACTCATTCACTCACTCACTCACTCACTCACTCACTCTCTGTCCTCATCCTCCCCCTGACTCACTCCCCTCCTCCTCATTCGCTCGCTCGCTCGCTCGCTCACTCACTCACTCACTCGCTCACGCACTCACTTACTCACTCTCCTCCTCCACCTCAGTCACCCTTCTCCTCCTCCTCCTCCTTCTACTACTCCTCTTCCTCCTCCTCTTCCTCCCCGGACTCCTCGTTCTCCTGAATGTCCTCCTCCTTCTCCTCTTCCTCCTCGCCATCAGCAGCATCCTCATCATCAGCATCATCATCAGCAGCAGCAGCATCAGCATCATCATCGTCGTAATCATCAACATCAGAATCATTATCGTCATCAACATTATCAGCATCATCAGCATCGTCATCATCATCATCATCATCATCATCATCATCAGCACCACCATCACCATCAGTATCATCATCATCATGAACATCATCAACATCAGAAGCAGCATCAGCATCACCATCAGTAGTATCATTATCATCATCACCATAATCAGCATTATCATCAGCAGCACCATCATCATCCTCCCCGTCATCATCATCTGTATCATCAGTATCATAATCAGCATCAGGATCATCGTCATCATCATCATCATCATCATCATCATTATCAGCATCATCAGCATCACCGTCATCATCATCATCACCAGCATCAGCATCATCATCATCAGCAACAGCATCATCAGCGTCATCAGCATCATCAGCATCATCAGCATCATCAGCAGAATCAGCATGTAAAGCATCATCATCGTCATCATCAACACCAACATCAGCATCAGTATCGTCATCAGCATCAGCAGCAGCATCAGCATCATCAGCATCATCAGCAGCAGCATCGTCATCATCATCAGCAGCATCATCATTACCGTCATCAGCAGCAGCATCAGCATCAGCATAAACACCAGCAGCATCATCAGCATCATCAGCATCGTCATCATCCTCTTCTCCTTATTCAGTACTTCCAGTTCCGCGAGCCTGCACGCGGAACTGGTAATCGTAGAAGCGCACCGCGCCGTCGGAAGCGCCGATCACCACTCGCGCCCTCTCGTGCACCTCGGGGGCATCCATCGCTGCAGGCTGTGGAAGGAGGGAGTGGGAAGCAGGACGGAGGAGTGACAGGAGGATGGAGAACAAGAGGGAGAAGGGACGGGAGGGAGGAGGGGCGGGAGAGACGGGAGGGAAGGGGGACGGGAAGGAGGAGGGATGGAAGGGAGGAGGGAGGAGAAGGAGGAGCACGAAAGGAGAATAAAGAGAGGACGAGGACCAGGTGTTGCTCCCGTCTCCACCCAAGCTGTCTCGACGCCGCCTTGCAATTAATTATTTTGGCTTGTATGTACAGCTTGGAACAGCACTCGGAACGTCAGAACGGAAGAAATGAGAAAGCTCAGTGGGGCTACGCTCAAGCGATGGGTTGCACTATGCTGGAAGATGGAACCACTACCCGTGGATGCTTCAGGCAAAGCTCGATTGCGAAAGAAAACGAAAGACCAGCCAACCGGTGCGCCCCCGTGATCGGTCACAGGACGTCGCGCGGCGCACGGGTGATCAGAGTCCCTGCAAGCCTAGATTCTCGGCAAATCTAAAATCTAGCAGTTGCCATGAGAAAGCTATCCATGGTAAGGCCGCCAGCGAGCCGCGGGTCGCGCTCGCAGGGACCCGACCGTGCGATTCCCCCCCCCCTTTTCTTTCCCTCACCCCTCCTCTTTTCCTGCTCATCCTCCTGCTTCTCTTTCTCCTCCTCCTGCTCCTTCTCGTCCTCCTCCTCCTCCTACTACTACTCCTGCTCCTAGTTCTACTCCTCCTATCCTTATTCCTTATTAGAATATACTCCTACTCCCCCCTCAGGCCGGCAGATAGGGGCCGCATCCGGGTGGTCCCATCCTAACCTGTAAAAAACAATACAAAATCAACATTTTTCTTATTTTTTCCTCTCGACATGGACGTCCTGTCGTCCACGGCGATAATCCATTGCAAAAAATACCACAAAGAGCACACGCGCGCGTTCATGTCAGAATCCTACCGAACACCGTGTGTTTGCAAGCATTTCAACATAAAAACATCAAAAACCCAATGCTTTTTCACAAAAATTGTACAAATTTCCCGCCCGGGCTCTCTTGCTGAAATCATAGGAAAACCATAGGAATCTTAAGAATTCGGTCAAATCCAGCGATTTCACGTCATCGCGCGGTGCACTCGCGATGCTCTGTCATGCACCCAGGCCGCGAATCCTGTGCAAAAAATACCACAAAGAGCACACTCGCGCGTTCATGTCAGAATCCTACCGAACACCGTGTGTTTGCAAGCATTTCAACATAAAAACATCAAAAACCCAATGCTTTTTCACAAAAATGCTTTGGGGTGTCCTGTCAGACCGTCGGGCTTCCTCCGGCCACCTCTGGCTTCCTGCGGTGTACCGGGCCATTCTCGACTCGTCTGGCAATGCGTGCGCGGCATTCAACACGCGCTCGCCAGTTCCCGTCGGCAACCGCCATCGCGGCCGCATCAGCTGTACCAAACCGGCTGGCCGGTGTGACTTCGGCCCCCAGTTGTGCCAGCTTTGCTTCTTATGTTGTGGGAGGGCGGGTGGGACTGGGCATGCCATGCTTGACTCGCTCGAGCTGGCTAGCTTGACTCATACTCCTACTCCTAGTCCTCCTCCCTTCCTTACAAGTGACGCCTCCCTATCGCATCCCGAGACGTGTTGGTAGGGCGGGCCGGGCATTTCGCCTGAAACCTCCTCACCACTTATGATCCTGAAGCTTGAAATTTGCAACAGAGTCAGGGGTGGAGTGCGGATGCTTTTCAACATGTAGCTCTCGCCTTAGCACCACGCATTTTGTTCTCGCCTGAGCGCTGCGCACATTCGTCATCAAAGTGTGCAAAAAGGATTCGTATGGTTGAAGCCCCAGGAATGGCATTCTGGCCAGATCTAAGATTGTCAAGACGCAACGGTCACGTTGATCCGCTGTGTTGAAATCCCAGGAATGTTGCTCTGGCGAGGTCTAGGATTTTCAAGACGCAACGGTCATCTTGATTCGCTGCGTTGAAGTCCCAGGACGGGTGCTTTGGCACGTTTGGGCACTATCAGGCGTTTGTCTTCCAATGGGGCACTTCTCACGATGAATAGAAATCCTGGTAGGGGCCTGTGCAGAGGGACCTTCGAGGAACTTGGAGGGAGGACCTACTGCAGCATCATTGATGTGCCTTGGGTTTACACTGGTCCTCCACCTCCTCCTCCTCCTCCTCCTCCTCCTCCTCCTCCTCCTCCTCCTCCTTCTCCTCCATATGGTCCGTGGCCATTTTGGCTCCAACCTGCCCTGGGCGCCAGGCGGGCGAACGTTTGTGCCCCGCTTCTCTCCCTCAGCTCAGCCGCGGCGGCGGCCGCGGCGGCCGCAGCCGCGGCCGAGGGCGCGGCCGAGGGCGCGGCCGAGGGCGCGGCCGAGGGCGCGGCCGAGGGCGCGCGGAGGCTCGGCAGGAGGGCGAGGCTCGGAAGCGGCAGTTGGCCTTCGGGCGCTGGACACCACACGCTGCGCGGCCACGGCCGAGGCGCACAGGCCGAAGGCCGCGCGCAGCAGCCGGCGCCCTCGTGCACGACGTCTGCACCCAAAGCCACACAACACGGCTGGGCATCCACACGCTCGGCGGAGGCAGAGAGGTCGGCCTGCGCGCCCTCCGAACGACCGGCGCTGCGCCGGATCCACCGCCTGAGAGCCCGCATGGCGCTGGGCGAGGTCGACGTGGCCGTCGACGGCGGCAGCTCTGAGGAACAGACGGCGGCGAAATACTGGTCAGTGATCCTCCAGCGGCCCAGCCAACTGCAAGAGGGCCTCACGGGCCCCATACGCAGGGTCGATGGCGCAGGCGTCTCTTACGAGCAAGCACTGCACGGACAGTGCCACAAGCAAACCAAGCAACCCTGGCGCTCACGGACGGCGCGAAGACGCCTCACGCGATCCACTGGGATCTCCCGAGCCAATCTGTTGGCGGGCGCCTTATCAACCGAGCCATCGAACGCACGATTGAAACAACAAACCAATCACATCCCCGTACGGTACGGGCTCGGACACCGGACGCTGTTCGAAATCGGTCAGAGACACACCCCTTGCCACTCTCTGCAAAGCCAAATTGTAATCATTAAATCCGCTCTCTCTCTCTCTCTCTCTCTCTTTTCCCTCCCTCATCATCTGTCATGGGCCGCCTCTGACTTGAGTTGCAAGGAAAGGCCGAGAATGGCGCTACGTATGCATATTTCAGTCGGTCCCTCCCGTCTTCTGTTTGACAAAAATGCTGTCTTTGGCACAATATTACGCCGGTTTGCTTATCAGATATCTGCCCTTTACTGATCTCCTCCACCAGGCTTTCAGCGGGTGTGTACCAGGCCCTGACGCTGTTCTTTAGCTTCGCCGTTTGCGAAGTCTGCGTTGGCCCGAGCAAAGCACCAGCTCGTTTCAACTGTTAGAAAGAACCCCCCCTCCGTCCCCCACCCCTCAACCAAGCGCTCCGCCCCAAGCGCGATGACAGATTGGCGCGTCCTTGCAACTGAAGACAATAAAACGTGAGAGCTGCAAGCACGCCAACAGGTTAGGCCACAGTCCGATCGAACCTCCCTACTCCCACCGTTACGCCGGCGAAGCAACCATAAAAGATCATGATCGAAACAGGTTGGAAATTGTAGCCCATCCCATGGCTAGAGAGACAGGATGCCTGAGAAACGCAAGTCTAGGCTCAGCCATGGCCTGTCGCTGGCCAGGAATCCGAGCCTAAGCAAACGGTTTCGAAGGCGTCCCGGTAGGACCACACATCCCTCATAAGCGACGGAGCGGCCTAGGCGGAGGAAGAGTTGAGCAAACTGGCACCCGACCGTACGCGACAAAGCAGCTCCACACCAAGCCTTCCAGACGCAGCCTGGCAGGCTGGCGCGAGGTTCAGGTGCAGATTTCCATGGACAAAACCCTGGGACAAAAAGCATGTTCAGCACTGCCCCTTTCAACAAGGTTGGAGGGAGAAACAACAACCTTGCACACGCAGCAAGGTCCCAAACCCTCTAGAGCACAGCCTGGAATTACTAACCACACGCACTGATCAACTGCTACCGAAGCAAGCCTGATACCAAAGGTGGGCCCATCGCTCCCGCGGGAAAGGGACCACACTTGCCGCGCACTGCTGCCCAAGATGCTCGTACGTCATACGCCATGTAGGTAAACCTCTCCCGAGACGACAATCCCGACGAAGGGCGCAACAAGTATGGTAAACTCCTCGTGGCCCCCACGAAGTGAGGAGCCCGACTGCCAGGGCGCCGCTCTCTAGCCGACGCCAAGGCTCGGCCGCGAGCCCACGTAAACACTCCAGGCAGGACTGGGAGAAGGGACACAAGATCACTGCGCACTCTGGGCTCTCTTCGGCCACGGACGTGCTGTATCTTCCAGCTGACGGGACGGGTGGGGGGGATCTGGGGAGGAGAAAGCAACCTCAGCCTCCTCCCCTTCTCATCTTCCTGCTCCTCCTCCTCCTCCTTTTCCTCCTCCTCCTCCTCCTCCCTGCCTCCCTCCCTCCCTGCCTCCCTCCCTTCCTCATTTCTCCTCCTTCCCTGCATCCTCCTCCTCCCTCCCTGCCTCCTCATCCACCTTCTCCTTGTCCTCCTCCTCCTCCTCCTCCTCCTCCTCCTCCTCCTCCTCCTCCTCCTCCTCCTCCTCCTCCTCCTAGTCATCATCATCATCATCATCATCATCATCATCATCATCATCATCATCATCATCATCAGCAGCAGCAGCAGCAGCATCATCATCATCAGCATCATCATCATCATTAGCATCATTAGCATCATTAGCATCATCATCATCATCATCATCATCATCAGCATCATCATCATCAGCATCATCATCATCATCATCATCATCATTAGCATCATTAGCATCATTAGCATCATCATCATCATCATCATCATCAAAGAGGAGATTCTGGCTTTGCCTGTATGTTACCGACAATGTGGCCTCTGTCCAGACAGACCAGTATATGACAATTTCGCTTCTGAGCTGCTGCCCGATGAACCAGACCTTCCACCTCCCCCTCATCATGCAGATGGGAATTATGAGCCAGGTCAAGACGAGCACAGCACCACGCGCGAGAAAGAAGGATATTTGGTGGTGGCTGGGGATGGAGCCTGCCCTGGGCAGGCGTCAGACCTACGCCTACGAAGATCTGGATACGGTCTCTATTATGGAGAGAATCACCCCTGCAATGTCTCTGTCCCGCTGAGGAGCGTCTCACAAGGAGCGCAGAGAGCTGAAGTCAGTGCCCTTCGACACTTTGTATCCTGGGCATGGTCCAAGCAGCTCTACCTCACCGACAGTGCGTACTGCGTCAGAAATTTTACTGCCATCCTGAATGGAGTGACTATCAAGCCTCGCCAGCATCGAGACCTGTGGACAGCTATTGCTACAGGAGTCGCAGCGAAAGGTTCAGAATATTTCCGCATTGAAAAGATCAAAGCGCACCGCAAAAAAGATGAAGTACCCCCAGAGGACCTACCTGACTGGGAGGCTAACAAACGAGCAGATGACAGTGCTGTCCGAGCTGCGCGCCAATATAGTGTGCCAGAGGACATCAGACACCAACATCTGCGAGATCAGCATCTATGTTTTACCCTGCAGCACACAGCCACGATCGTCTTGGCTGCACGTGCAAAGCAACTTCAGGCTATGGGAAGAGATACTCATCACGCTCGATGCGCTCAAGCCCAAGCTATGCAAAATGCCGAACTGGAAGGTGCAGACCCCCAATGGCCTGATGAGGACGCTGAAGATCCCTGGGCTCATCTCGGCATGGACGATGACGGGACGAATGAAGTGAGTGAACAGCGAGCTGCAACACCCTTGGTCCACAGGAACGAGGCTTCGCCAGCGTCTGTCACACCGACCGTGACACAGGATGGTCAACCTGCCAGCCCGACAGCTGCAGCTACGACGATTGCGGACACCCCCAGCAGTTGTCAAAGTCAAGACCGACCTGTACAAGCACCAATGCGCCGCATGAGGAGCAAAACACCGCAACCTGCTACGACATCGTGTACCACAGATGCATCGCCAACGACAACCCCAGCCTCATCATCACGACCAGCTGGGGACCATGCAACAGCAGCGTCGTCAAGCTCCACGTGGGTACGACCAGCTTTGGATCAGATGACTACTAATCCCCTGACTTGGAGTCCGAAGATGGCCTTTCCTGGTTATTCATGGGACCCCGTCGAGGTGAACCTGCCAGAGTGGGAGTTTGAACCGCAGATTCCAGAAATTTTGACTGGCAAGGATTGGTATTACCAACAAGCTTTATTTCCTGCGATTGTTTGGTACTTCTCGCAACTTCGATGGGCTGCTGATGACACACCAATGGCACCCATGTCCGTTTCCTGGGCGGAGTTGGCGATCGACTTCACTATCTGTACTGGCTTACCATTGGTTACGCCGTCGGAAGATCCACAGACTGCTACTCTCGAGCGCATGGCGAGATACTTCTCGACAGCTGCTACTCGGATGAGCTACTTGTGCAAGTGCAAATTGGGACCACGTGAATGTTATAAAGAAATTCGTGCCTTATCACCACTGGGAATACGTGCAGTACCTGGCTTCAAGTGCAGGGCAGTGTTTGTGAATCACCAACACACGATGCGAGTATTATACGCTGTGGCTTTGGCGACGACGGAGAAGACAAAAGGAATTCGAGTGCAGCCAGCTTGGGGTTCGGTACCCAAGCCCATATGGCAACCTCCGAAGCTAGCTGAGAACCTGTCAACCACGGTGAGGCCAAGCGACATTGTTGCCAAGGCCGCTGCTGCAGCTGAACACGTCTCGGAGGTGCGACGGGCTCATCATGTCACTACTGTCAAGGTCATGCGAGCTACCATCACGTGGACGGACGAGGAGAAGAAAGATTGGGAGGGCCTCACAGGCCGAGATCTTCAGAACGAGCAGAAGAGAATTCTGCATAATCGCGAAGCACGCCAACAGGGATACCATGTACTTGCCCCGTTGAAGGGGCCAAACAAAGATCAACCTGCCAAGCTGGTGTGCATCAATTGCAAGCTCGAGTCGAAGGTGAGCCAGCTTGGCTCATGGTCGCGCCTTCTGTGCCAACCTGGAGCTCCACGAGGCCCACGTCTTGGTAAGAAGCGTACCGCTGCCGACTACGTTATCATGGTGGACGAGCATAACAAGAGGACAAAAATTCCTGGAAACCGTTGTCACGTTCTCACACATTATCGAGCGGACCAGAAGGACAAGGAATTAGTATGTACTCTCTGTGGCTCCACGGCACCGACCAGAAGATTTCAGCAATTTACTGCCGCTCTTTGTGGAGGGCGTTAGGACGCAAAATCCAGGCTAACCACCTGGTTTAGTCGCACAGCCACTGTCCACCCCTCGGGTGCACCTGCCTGTTGGACTATGTCGCTCGCAGGACAACAGCGCGTAGGGGTGGCAGTGTGACTGGTTTTGCTGGACGCATCTGGGCTGCTGGATGCATGTATGAAATATAGCCGAGGGGGAGGACCCGTAGGGCCATTACTGGTGGCCACGATGCCTTAATCGCGACGGAGCGTGCTCCCCCTCGGCTCGAGCTGTGATTATTTTATTTGTCATATTGGTGGGCTCTGGCAGTGTATGCGAGGGCAGCTTTATTTTGAGATATCAGTTGGAGAGGCAGCTGAAGCAGTTTCTTCTTTTGGAATGGAGTATGAGTGACTACTTGGTTGGTTTCTTATTGATATGATATGCGAGGAGCGAGATATCGGTGCACGTTGCACGCACTGGTACTTCCTCATACATATGCTATTGTTGAACCTTTTGACGCTGAGAAGCGCTGGAGGCAACAGGATTCGTCAGTTACAATGCAGCAGGGAAAGCATCTTGCTTCCTTCAGCCAGTACTTCTGTGGATGGGAGTCTGACTGCAACTATTACATACTCTCTTGATGAATTGTTTCACTGCGGACGCGTGCCAAGGTGAAGGATGAGAACAAGGAGGAGGACACCGCCCACGTCGCCGACGACGTCGTCGTCGGCGCTGTCGTGGTTGTCATCGTCGTCGGCCCCCGGTCTTCCGTTCCCCTGTCCACTCCTCCCCTCCCTTCCCTCCCAATATCTCTGCCCTCCGGCCCTCCGCTCCCTCTCCGCTGGGTTTCCTCCCCCCCTCCGCCCCCCTGTCTCCTCCTCCTCCTCCTCCTCCTCCTCCTCCTCCTCCTCCTCCTCCTCCTCCTCTTCCTTCTTGTTTCATCCTTGCTCACACCCCCCCACCATTC
Source organism: Prorocentrum cordatum (assembly GCA_963575745.1). Lineage (NCBI taxonomy): Eukaryota > Dinophyceae > Prorocentrales > Prorocentraceae > Prorocentrum > Prorocentrum cordatum. The sequence goes on from CAUYUJ010011137.1 coordinate 163,844, forward strand.
CTCCAGGTTCCCTCCTTGCCGCCCTCGTTATCTTCCCCCCTCTTATACAGCCCCACCCTCGCCGGGAGTGGGGGGCAACTTTCTCGTCGGACGGAGTACGAGTCTGAGAGTAATGCCCTACTCCTCCCCTTCTCCTTCTCCTCCGCATCATCCGACCTTCCACATCACACTTCTCCCTTCGTCGAAACTGACACCTTAGAAGGTGGGCTAGCTCCCACCTGCAGCACGTTGAGAGAGACGTCCGGGCAGAGCTTGATTATCTTCACAGCCCGCCTCCCCTTCTCACGCCGCCACGTACGACGTCCATCTCATAATCGATCGTGATCCCGCTTCCATCGCAACTCGTACCATTTATTCAATTCAGTATCCTCACACTCCTGCGTCTCGTCTGCGTGCGTCCTCCTTCTCCTCCTCCTACTCCTTCTCCTCCTCTTCATCATAATCATCATAAGCAGCATCAGCATTATCAGCATCAGCAGCATCATCAGCATCATCGTCATCAGCAGCATCGTCATCATCAGCATCATCATTATAATCAGCATCATCATCATCATCAGCATCATCATCCTCTTCCTTCACTTCCTCCGCCTCCCCATCCCCAAGCCTTGGGACTGAAAGCGGCAGGTTAAATGTTTCCCCCGACAGTGCGTGCACTGAGGCGTTCACACTTAGGCCGTGAAAATCTGAAGCTATGGCTTCCCATGGATTCCTATACTGCCCCCTCCCACTGGCCCTGGGTACCGCACTTTGCACGATGGCTTTGTGGATTTTGATGGCGTCCTACGGCTTCCCCTCCCACTTGCCCTATGTGCCGCGCTTTCTGCAGCGGCCGATTGGTTCCCCCACCCCCTCGCTGGCCCTGTGTAACCGCAGTTCCAGGTGGCTGCTCGGCTTCCTCAGACTGTCGCACTTTCAGGTGGCCGCTTGGATTCCAGTGGCTTCCCATTCCTTACGTACATACATTCATACATACGTACATACATACATACATGCATACATGCATACATACATACATACATACATACATACATACATGCATGCATGCATGCATGCATGCATGCATACAGACATACAGACATACATACATACGCACATACACACATACACACATACACACATACACACATACACACATACACATATATATATATATATATATATATATATGTATACGTACGTTCATACATACATATATACATACAAACAGACATGCATACTTACTACATACATCCATCCATCCATCCATCCATCCATACATACATGCATGCATGCATGCATGCATGCATGCATGCATGCATGCATGCATACATACATACACACATGCATACATACATACATACATCCTGGAACCATCGCGCGCGCGCTTCGCGCGCGCTCAGGTTCTAGCCCAGGCCGGGGGGGCGCTGGACGATCTTGGACAAAGCTAGCAAGCACAGGCGCGTAACGGCATCTGAGGAGCTTTTGGGGTGTTCCGCATCCTTCGTCAACTGGCTGTTGGAGGCACCTCTTGGGTGGTTCTTGGGATGTCGTCTGAGGGTCCCTTGGGGGCATCGGCTCTGCAATCTGAAGCCGTCATTGGCCGTCTTGGCTGCGTGGAGGCCCGACTTGAGGCCACCTGCGGCCAGATTGAGGCAATCCGGAAGCCTCCCGGGGGCCTCCTGGAAGCAGTTTTGACGCATCGAGGGCACTCTTGGGCTATTTTAAAACCTCTTGGACGTCTCCTAGGGGCCTTTGGGGCCTTCGGGAAGCTTTTGGGGTTCTCGTCGCACCACTTGGGGGCCTCTTGCGGCCTCCTGTGGGCCTTTTGGGGGGAACGCTCTGCTGTTGGGTCGCGTTCCCCTTCTTGGGCCTCTCTTGGGGCCCTCTCGGGCCGTCTTGGGCGCCTCAAGCACCGTCTTGGGGCCCTCGCGGGCCGTCTTGGGGCCCTCTTGGAGGCCTCTTCCTCTATATGGGAGCGGTATTGGAAGCCTCTTGGGCCGTCTTGGATCATCTGGATGCCAAAAGGCAGAACACGTTTAAACCCGTCAAACCCAATCGTAAAACAATGAGTTGTGCCTCTTGGGGCCACCTTGGGAGATCGCTTGGAACCTCGTCGGCCCTCTTGAGAGCTTCTTGGGGCCTCTTGGATCCGATTGGGGGCCTCTTGGGACTTCCCGAGAACCTCTCGGGGTAGAAAGCTCGGATTCCCGGTTCGTGTTTCCCTTCTTGGGCCTCACTTGGGGCCGTCTTGGGGCCCTCGTGGGCCGCCCAGGCCCTCTTGGAAGCCTCTTCGGCTATCTTGAGGCTGTCTTGAAGGCCTCTTCCTCCTCCTCGTCCTCCCCTCCCTCCTCCTCCTCCTCCTCCTCCTCCTCCTCCTCCTCCTCCTCCTCCTCCTCCTCCTCCTGCTCCTCCTCCTCCTCCTCCTCCCTCCTCCTCCTCCTCCTCCTCCTCCTCCTCCTCCTCCTCCTCCTCCTCCTCCTCCTCCTCCTCCTCCTCCTCCTCCTCCTCCTCCTCTCACTCCAGCTCTCTCTACTCCTGATCTTCCTCCTCCCCCTGCAGCGTATTCCGGAAGGCTCCCGCCAGAACATGCTGTGCACAAGTGCTGTCACTGCTCCCGCCACCGTGCCCTGGGTGGTGGGTCAGAGGCCTCATGGGTGTTGGTTTGGATCTCGTGGTTGGCCTGTCGGGGACGTCGTGAAGGCAGTTTCGCAGCTTCTCGGTAGCCGTTTTGGGACCGTTGTGGGGCCTCCTCGGGGCTGTGTTGAAGCCTCTGTAAGCCTCATTTGGGCCTCCTGGGTGCCTCTTGGGGGACTCCTTGGGCCTCTTGGGGGCTCCTTGGGGCCTCCTGGGGCACTCTTCAAGCGGGAGGGTCGAATTTTGGAGTCGTGGCCCCCCTCTTGGGCGCCATCTTTTTCCCAACCATCCTGTGGTGTTGGGTCCTCGTTTTGAAGAGACAGCGCCCCGCGTTCCTTCCTCCTCCCGCTGCCCTCTCCTTCCTCCTCGCATCATCGTCGTCATCAGCATCATCATCATCATCATCATCAACCACCACCACCACCACCACCATCATCATCACCCACACGAGGATCGTGGCCCTATAGGAGCTCCACCGGAGGCGCCAATAGCAAAGTGCGCATGGCGGCCTCGGGCCATTTCGGCACACCCCTCACGAGGATCGGGGCCCCAAAGGAGCTCCACCGAAAGCGCCAGTAGCAAAGTGCGCATGGCGGCCTCGGGCCATTCCGGCACACCCCTCACGAGGATCGTGGCCCCACAGGAGCCCCACCGAAGGTGCCAGTAGCAAAGTGCGCCAGGCGGCCTCGGGCCATGTCGGCACACCCCTCACGAGGATCGCGGCCCCATAGGAGCTCCACCAAAGGCGCCAGTAGCAAAGTGCGCATGGCGGCCCCGGCCTCTGGCCATTTACACTTTTTACAAAGATCGTGGCCCCATAGGAGCTCCATCGAAGGCGCCAGTAGCAAAGTGCGCATGGCGGGCCATTTCGGCACACCCCTCACAAGGATCGTGGCCCCATAGGAGCTCCACCGAAGGGGCCAATAACAAAGTGCGCATGGTGGCCTCGGGCCATTTCGGCACGCCACTCACGAGTATCGTGGCCCCATAGGAGCTCCACCAAAGGCGCCAATAGCAAAGTGCGCATGGCGGCCTCGGGACATTTCGGCACACCCCTCACGAGCATCGTGGCCCCATAGGAGCTCCACCGAAGGCGCCAGTAGCAAAGTGCGCATGGCGGCCTCGGGCCATTTCGGCACACCCCTCACGAGGATCGTGGCCCCAGAGGAGCCCCACCAAAGGCGCCAGTGGCAGGGTTTGCATGGCGGCCTCGGGCCATTTCGGCACACCCTCACGAGGATCGTGGCCCCACAGGAGCTGGAGCTCCACCGAAGGCACCCAGTGGCAGGGTTCCCACGGCGGCCCCGGGCCATTTCGGCACACCCCTCACGAGCATCGTGGCCCCATAGGAGCTCCACCGAAGGCGCCAATAGCAAAGTGCGCATGGCGGCCTCGGGCCATTTCGGCACACCCCTCACGAGGATCGTGGCCCCAGAGGAGCCCCACCAAAGGCGCCAGTGGCAGGGTTCCCATGGCGGCCTCGGGCCATTTCGGCACACCCTCACGAGGATCGTGGCCCCACAGGAGCTGGAGCTCCACCGAAGGCACCCAGTGGCAGGCTTCCCACGGCGGCCCCGGGCCATTTCGGCACACCCCTCACGAGGATCGTGGCCCCATAGGAGCTCCACCGAAGGCGCCAATAGCAAAGTGCGCATGGCGGCCTCGGGCCATTTCGGCACACCCCTCACGAGGATCGTGGCCCCAGAGGAGCCCCACCAAAGGCGCCAGTGGCAGGGTTTGCATGGCGGCCTCGGGCCATTTCGGCACACCCTCACGAGGATCGTGGCCCCACAGGAGCTGGAGCTCCACCGAAGGCCTCCAGTGGCAGGGTTCCCATGGCGGCCCCGGGCCATTTCGGCACACCCTCACGAGCATCGTGGCCCCATAGGAGCTCCACCGAAGGCGCCAATAGCAAAGTGCGCATGGCGGCCTCGGGCCATTCCGGCACACCCCTCACGAGGATCGTGGCCCCATAGGAGCTCCATCGAAGGCGCCAGTAGCAAAGTGCGCATGGCGGCCTCGGGACAGTTCGGCACACCCCTCACGAGGATCGGGGCCCCACGGGAGCTCCACCGAAGGGGCCAATAGCAAAGTGCGCATGGCGGCCTCGGGCCATCTCGGCACACCGTCGTTGCCCCCGTGGAGCTCCACCGAAGGCGCCAGTAGCAAAGTGCGCACGGCGGTCTCGGGCCATGTCGGCACACCCCTCACGAGGATCGTGGCCCCATAGGAAGCTCCACCGAAGATCCCAGTGGCAGGGTTCCCATGGCGGCCTCGGGCCATTTCGGCACACCCCTCACGAGGATCGTGGCCCCATTGGGAGCTCCACCGAAGGCGCCAGCGGCAGGTTGCGCACGGCGGCCTCGGACCATTTCGGCACACCCCTCGCGAGACTCGTGGCCACATAGGGAGCTCCACCGAAGGCGCCAGTAGCAAAGTGCGCACGGCGGCCTCGGGCCATTTCGGCACACCACTCACGAGGATCGTGGCCCCATAGGGAGCTCCACCGAAGGCCCCCAATGGCAGGGTTCCCATGGCGGCCCCGGGCCATTTCGGCACACCCCTCACGAGGATCGTGGCCCCATAGTTGTGCTGCTTCAACAACCGGGCCTGGGCGTCGCACTCCGCCTTCTCGACGCGCACCGAGACCTCCTCCCTCATGGCTCTCAAAGCCCTCTCCTGCTTCTGCTCCTCGGTCAGAGGGGCGCCGTCCTTGTCGTCGTCGGCGCCCGCGAAGACGGCCACGAACGTGTTCCTGAACATGTCGGGCTCCGGCGGGAAGCCGTGGCCATATAGGCAGCGCGGGCCAGCCATCCTGTGGCGTTGGGTCCTCGTTTTGAAAAGACAGCGCCCCGCGTCACCTCCTCCTCGCTCCTCCCCTTCCTCCTCCTCCTCCTCCGCGAGGTACTGGCGATGCGCCACGCATGGTGTCGGGGGGAACCCGGGTTGCGCGGGCGCAGCCGCATGCGGGGGCCGCCGCCCATTTGGGCACACACATCTCACATGGTTCGGGCCCCACAGGGAGCTCCTCCGAAGGCGCCGGCGGCACAGGCCGAACGCGGGGACCGCCGCCCATTGTGGCACACCCCTCACACGGTTCGTGGCCCCACAAGGAGCTCCGCCGAAGGCCCCAGCGGCACAGGTCGCACGCGGGGGCCGCCGCCCATTTTGGCACACCCCTCGCGCAGTTCGTGGCCCCACAGGGAGCTCCACCGAAGGCCCCAGTGCCACAGGTCGCACGCGGGGGCCGCCGCCTCTTTTGGCACGACCCTGACACGGTTCGCGGCCCCACAGGGAGCTCCACCGAAGGCCCCACTGGCACAGGCCGCACGCGGGGACCGCCACTCATTTTGGCACTCCCTCGCTTGGTTCGGGCCCCACAGGGGCCTCCACCGAAGGCCCCAGTGGCACAGGCCGCACGCGGGGACCGCCATCCATTTTGGCACACCCCTCACACGGCTCGTGGCCCCACAAGGAGCTCCGCCGAAGGCCCCAGTGGCACAGGTCGCACGCGGGGCCGCCGCCCATTTTGGCACACCCTTCAAACGGGTCGCGGCCCCACAGGGAACTTTACCGAAGGCCCCAGTGCCACAGGTCGCACGCGGGGGCCGCCACCCCTTTTGGCACGACCCTCACACGGTTCGTGGCCCCACAGGGAGCTCCACCGAAGGCCCCCGTGGCACAGGCCGCACGCGGGCACCGCCACCCATTTTGGCACACCCCTCACACGGCTCGTGGCCCCACAAGGAGCTCCACCGAAGGCCCCAGCGGCACCGTCGCATGCGGAGACCGCCACCCATTTTGGCACACCCCTTCACACGGTCCGAAGCTCTTCTGAAACGCGCCGCGGTGCTTCGAGCTCCAGGCATCCAACCGCTTCAATGGCCACATGATCGGGTCCTACTGGGACACCGTGGCGCGGTGTTTGAACATGCGCGCCCAGCGCGACGCGGACGTCGTGAAGAAGCCCCTCTTCCTTGTGCAGGCAGCCGACAAGTCTGCCCCGACGATGAGCTGAGGGACGCCGCCAAGATGATGAGCTGCGCCAGCCCGAAGAACACCGGCGGCATGCACGGACTCTTCCCCGTGCGCGTGGGCATGCGGATCTGGTTCTTGGAGGCGCTCGACCTCAAGAACGGCCTCGTCAAGGATGCCGCGGGCCGATCGTGCGCGTCGTCGTGGACCCGCGGGACAGGGCAATGGTCGAGCAAGCCGAGAGAGACGAGGAGAAGAGGATCTAACTGCAGCGCTTGCCGCTGGGGTTCTGGGTGCGCATGGAGAAGCACGCGGGCGCGCCCTTCGTGGGCGACCTCGAGCGTCGCGACGACATCCTCACGGGAGAACTCACGGGCCCGCATCGAGCCTCGCGCGTCGGAGCGGAGCCGTTCGCCTTCCGCGCCTCCAAGGTCACCCGCGCCGGCTTCCAGTTCTCGCGCGGCAGGGTCATCGCCGCGGTGGCGTGCCAGGGGCGCGCCATGCGAGAAAGCGACCGGACGAGGGAACGGCGCTCGCGGGCAGTCTGCGACCGCGCCAACTGGGCGCGAGCACTCTACGCTCCGCGCCCCCACTGGTAATGTGGACTTTTGTCCTCGGCGGCGGGCTCCCAGGCGCGCTGCCCCCTTGGCCGGCGCCGCCCAGGCGTGATCCTGGACTGCGGCCGCCACGAGGTCGGGAACGGCAGGAAGGAGGACGGCGATGGTGGCTGGAGCTCCACGTGCTGCTTTCGCGCGCCACGCGCCACGAGGACCTCCTGCTCGCGCGGGCGCCGCGCGTCGACTCCTTCCCCGCTGGGCCGCCGGAGGGCTTGCGGAAGCAGCTGGGGCAGTTTGCGGCGCGCGCGAAGCGCTGCAGGAGGGGGGCGACGGCCCTTGCCAAGGAGTTGGGCTTTACCGAGTTTATCCGCGAGGCCTGACTTGTGGGGCGGCGGGCCCGAGCCTCGCCTGCCTTCGACAGTCTTTCCGCGTGGCGTCGCGCCGATGACGATCCGAGCGCGTCGCTGGAACCCCCTCGGGGCGACCGGCGCGCGGCGTCGCGGGGGCTCCGCGACGCGATGCCCCCAGGAGTTGCCCCGCTCCCTGGCGCGCTCTGTCGAGCGCTTAGCATTTTGTGGGCCGACCGTTAAGCTTTTCTCAGTGCCGCGGCGGACGACCCGCGCGCGTCGCCGGCCCCCCCCCCGCCAGGGCGACCGGCGCGCGCCGCGGGGATTCCGCGCCGCGCTCGGACCGCGGCCGCGGCCGCCAGGGCGCAAGGGCAAAAGGGGGGCGAAAGACGCGTGGTAGGGAGGCAAGTGAGACGAAGCTGTCGCGCAAGGGGCTAGGCCCCAGCGCAGCGTTTCGTTGCCCCGTAGGGAGCTCCACCGAAAGCCCCAGAGGTTGCGTCCACGCGTGTCTCCCCAACCCAGTGCAGCGTTTCGCGGCCCCGTAAGGAGCTCCTCTTTCTTCGTCCCAGCTGACCTGCGGCACTCGCGCCTGCGCATGGTTGGGTCCTTCGCCAGGATATGTTTCCCAACCATCCTGCGGTGTTGGGCCCTCGTTTTGAAGAGACGGCGCCCCGCGTTCCTCTCCTTCCTTCCCGCCCTCCCACCCCTCCTCCCCCCTCCCACCACCACCGCCACCGCCACCATCATCATCATCATCGTCATCATCATCATCATCATCATCACCATCATCATCATCATCATCCTCATCATCATCATCGCGTTTGTCCGTAGCTGAGTGGGCTGAGTGGGGAGTTCGCAGACGCACGCACGCTCCAGTCTGTCGCAGCTCGGTGCCATGCCAGTCAGCCGCAGGATTGGATAACGAGAGTTATCGCCACAAGAGAATCATCTTCTTCCTGCACGTGGCCGAATACAGTTCCACGGTCGTGCAGGGCTCACTACACGACATATTGCTGTGGCGGAGTACCAGATGCCAGCGAGGCGACCGTGGCCGCGCCCCTCCCACCATGGCCAGTGGCCGCAGGACCAAGTCGAACACATTCGAGCAGCTCTTCTATACCCAGGACGTGGAGCTGCTGCTGAAGTATCTGGATGGGCAATTGGCAGATTGCAACAGAATGATATCCCGTCTTTGTCGCTTGCCGTCGCTGAGTTGGCAGACCAGATCGCGGGCCCCCAACAGGTAGCAGGCCGCAATACTGCGGGCCTGGGGGAAAACCTAGCAGTGGTGTGGTCGACCCTTGCGATGGCTTCTCTTCACAAAGCTCACGTACGGTGCCGACCGATGTCCTGGGCTCGACGTGTCTGGCCTGCATTACCACCACTTGCGCAGGCCGCAGTCCAGCAGAAGAGCACGGACTACATCACGAGCGTCCACGCGGACATCCTCGAGCCCAGGGGCGTCACCTACATCTATGTCCTGTTCGCGCACTCGGGTTTCTATATTGGCAAGTGTAATGGCCAACGTCGCTCGGGGATTCCCTCAGGCGTCGCGGCCCGCGCGATGGAGCACCTCCGAGCGCTTCGACTACCAGCCACACGAGATGGGAAGATCGCACGGCATCGCTTGCTGCGGGAGTCGCTGGGCTCAGTGGCTTACCTACCAGTGTACCATTTCGAGTCTGAGGTGCGGGCCCTGGCCATGGAGTCGAGCCTCATTGGCATGCTGGACCCACCATGCAATGGTCTCGATGTGGCCCAGCTGCGTGCCATGACGCAACAAGCAGATCCTCTTCGCCTCAAGCCACCTGTCCGACGACGACGACCCCACAAGCGGTCTCGTGCATCAGCGTCGGTGTCATCCGCCTGGCTCGCACACCCAGTGCAGAATGCCTTTGCTAAGAAGCTCAGGCATGAGGAGAAGGAGCATTGGATTTCTGACAGCTGGGGTCCGTGGAGGACGTTGTATCAACGAGTACAATTGCATATTTTACTTCCGTCAGGCGAGCATGGCCCACTATCGATCTTACAGCCACGGTGGACGAATCTCTTCCTAGCTTTCTTCGCCTCAGCCAAACCACGGCTTGAGTTCCCACCAGAGTGGGATCGAGCTCAAGCTGCATCCGTTCTATATCGTGCTGGGGGTTCTTTGACAAGGTACGTGAAGGGCATGGGCCGACAACTCGCAGCTCGACGTAACATCGAATGGCATCTTCGACGATTACGGCTCCCACCTTTACAAGCGCGTCCGATTTTATTTCCGATTTTTCTGCGGAAACATAAGAATGTGGTCAAGAAGCTTGCATGGACATCCCTACAGGAAATGCGAGTGGAACCAGCAAGGCCGCGGCTCCAGAAACACATTCAGATATGCTATCAGGAGGACCAGACATGGGTTCAGCGCTTGAATGGAAAACGAGTTCTTCGAGATTTACCAAAGGCTTGGGTATCGCATTCGGACGTGTCGGATCTAGGACGATGGGCCAAACTTCCTTCTTTGGTTGCTTATGATGCCCCATGGAGGTTGAAGCGGTGGTCGACAGCACGACGGATCAAGAGAACAGCCCTGAAAGCTATGTATCATTGGTGCTCGCAGCAGCGTCTTTATCCCAGAGCCCAACGACGACGTCGAGCAGCATTGGATAACCTACTATCCCGCCAAGTCTGTCCTGCAGCACCCAAGGCTCGGCTCAAGGAAGAGACACGCATGGCTATATCTTTGAGTTCATCGACTACTTTCCTTCACGATGATCGACTTCACACCCGAGCATGGAGCGCCAAGACTGAGGAGTACGCCGCGCACCTCCTGCTCGGCATGGCTAAGGATAGAGAGGCGTGGCGCTTTCGACCAGAGATGTGCCCATCCGCGTGTCTCGTATGGGCGGAGGCACGCGCCATCCTTGGTCTCCCAGACTTTCTCCGACGGCGAGTTCGGCAGGTGCCCCCCCGCATCCCGCAGGTCTTTGCCTTCGCCAAGAGCAAGTGCTGGCACCCACAGGGCGGCCACCTCTGCACCAAGGAGGGCCACTCTTGCGTCCGTCGGGTCGTGGACATGGCGGGCACCCCTATCGCGAAGGGCTGGAGGACCATGGGGCGCGCAGTGCGTGCAGTCGTAGCTGGCACAGGCCGCTCCAGAGAAGTCTTCAGCATGGACGACGTCGTCCCCGCGCTGAGGGAGACCCTGGGCCACCTCACTCCCCCCAAATGTGCCATCACTACCGAGGGGAGCTGCGGGTGGCCTTGTGAGTGCTGCGGGGCCAAGTTGGATGGCCTATCGTGTGCAGCTGTAGACGTAGATCAGGCTTTCGAGGCATGTAAGGGCGAGTCGGTCATGAGTGCGTGGGGGAGAACGGCCAGGAGATTCCAGGAACGGTGGAAAGCTGATTCGGTGATGGTGCAACGGGGGCGCAAATGCGTTACCCGCATCGGTCCCTCCCGGTGGAATCGCGCCTGGTGGGTCCTGTCCTTATCTCAGCTTGGCTACGCCCTGAAAGCCTCGACCATGATTAGTTTAGCATGCGTGGGGAGGTCGTTGTCGAGATGCTGGCTTTATGTATAGGAGGAGTTATGAGTTCAGCAGCGGTAGCAGTTCAGTTGGGTGATGAAGAGGCCAGCGTTCTGGAGGACCCCCACAAACTCGACTCCGAGGGATGGTGTTTTCCTGGACCTGATGTTCTATCTGTTTTCGCTTGGGTGAGGTACGTGGATGATATCTTGTCGTTTTCGTATCGTTTGTGTCCGACGTGCATGGTTCGTTGTCTGCGAGCGACTTTCAGGGAGCCCATCAGCATCGTCTTCTTAAGCAGCGCCAGCTCCAGAAGCGTGACCTGGCTTGACCTTGAGATCCACCTGGGCCACCAGTGCATTCAGTGGACGCTGAAAAATCTGAATCGGCAATGGTTGGCAGGCTCGTCATCATCTCATTCATCAGCGTTCTTGCCCTACTTGGACCATCTACCCGTACCTTTTACACGCCTTCGGGGAGTCTTCCTGGGCAAAATTGCGAGAGGGGTGACTCTGGAGTTACCGACGGGAGCCTTGTATGTCTGCATCATGGAATTGTTTATCGAGCTTATTAAGTTGACGTATCCCTTCGAGGTTGTGCGTGCATTATCTCACTCCTTGCCTCCGTCCCCAGCCGTGCGGCTCGCGAGACGGGCACTGCGCTCCTGGGGCAAGCTGTTCCTGCCTTCCCTTGGGGCGATGGGAGGCGGCAGCAAAGGAGGTGGTGGCCGTGGCCAGGGCTTCGATCAACGGAACGGACCTGGAGGAGATCTGTATCGGTGGCCGTGGGTCAAACCTGACCAGCACCCAGACTCCAGAGATGGCGGACACCATCGGGGCCGTCGCAAGCACAAGAAGAGCAAGAAGGACAAGAAGAGGCCGAGGTCGTCGTCGTCTACATCATCATCGTCCTACGACTCGGACAAGCAGTTGAAGCTGGCGGAGCGCATCATGTGGAAGAAGGACCCGTCGTACCGCGAGTACGTGAGGACCAAGGAGGCCGAGAAGAGGGACGAGGAGTTTGCGAGGCAGGGGCGCATCCTGGCGGAGGCTCTGGCACCAGGCCTGCAGGCGGTCATGGCGAGTGCTGTCACGAGCACGGCCCCCACGGCGGAGTTCCCGCCACCGCCTCCGCTGACGGCGCCCGCCAGTGGGAGCTCGGGGGCCGCCCCCGCGGGCACGGCCCCCCCCGTGAGCACCGCACCTGAGGTGCTCACCCCGCTCCAGCGCCACCTCATCTGCGCGGAGCTGGACCACAAGGTGAAGCTCACCAAGGGCACGCTGGAGGAGCTCACCAAGGAGATCGGGAGCAAGTGGTCGCAGAGGGCCGTGGTGCAGCGCCTGGACGATGGCATCAAGCACATGGGCGGCCCCACGACCAAAGTACCACGAGCTAAAGAAGAACGGGCACGCCTTCTGTTCCAGCTAGTGCAGAAGATGGCCTGAGGAGATATCGGCGTTCATCACGACGCTTCCGACAGTGATTATGATGTGGGTTCCATGTTTGCCGACCCTTGCCCAGAGGTTTCCGTCCGAACAGCTGCATTTCGTAAAGAGGATCGGACTTCTCAGGGCATGGTCATGTTGTCTACTTCCGCGTTCTTGTTCCTCACTACCCTTATCCTCACCTGCGGAGTCGTTGTCGGTTACCAGCTCGTGCCACGGGATTTCATGACTTACAGCTACCTGAAGTACTTGGCGATCGAAGCCGTACGCAATCTTGCCATTGGATCAGTGGGGACAATGGGAGCTACGGCCGCCTTGGCCTCTGCACCACCTGAAGTCTGGAGCTCACCAGCGCCGGCGGGGGCGAGTCTGTTTCTGGCGGCACTACCGTGGGCGTTCCAGCGGGGGATGAGGTGCTTGCGGACGTGATGACTTACGGAATTGCGGGAGCACGTATGATGCCGTGGATGCCTTCATGGTTGACCCTCTGCTCCTCGGCATCTCCCAGGAGGGACATCATCGCGTTTGTCCGTAGCTGAGTGGGCTGAGTGGGGAGTTCGCAGACGCACGCACGCTCCAGTCTGTCGCAGCTCGGTGCCATGCCAGTCAGCATCATCATCATCATCATCATCATCATCATCATCATCATCATCATCATCATCAGCATCATCATCATCATCATCATCATCATCATCATCATCATCATCATCATCATCATCATCATCATCATCATCATCATCATCATCATCCTCGTCTTCGTCGTCGTCGTCATCGTCATCACCATCATCATCACCATCATCATCATCATCATCATCAGCAGCAGCATCATCGTCAGCAGCAGCATCATCATCATCATCGTCTTCGTCGTCGTCGTCGTCATCGTCATCATCATCAACATCATTTCAAAGCTTCGTGGCCCCATAGGGAGCTCCACCGAAGGTCCTAGTAGGGGTGTTCGCGTGCGTCTCCCCTACCCAGGACAGCGCTCCGTGGCCCCATAGGGAGCTCCACCGAAGGCCCCAGTGGGGGTGGGCGCATGGGGTTCCCTTACACAGGGCAGCGCTTCGTGGCCCCATAGGGAGCTCCACCGAAGGCCCCAGTGGGGGTGGGCGCATGCGGTTCCCCCACCCAGGGCAGCGCTTCGTGGCCCCATAAGGAGCTCCACCGAAGGCCCAAGTGGGGGTGGGCGCATGCGGTTCCCCTACCCAGGGCAGCGCTTCGTGGCCCCATAGGGAGCTCCACCGAAGGTCCAAGTGGGGCCCCGTGTACGTCTCCTGTGAGCCTTTTGGGGCTTGGTGGGGGGCTTTGGGGGGCCTCGTCGAACCACTTGGGGACTCTTGGGGCCTCCTGTGGGCCTCTTAGGGCGAAAGGCTCTGCTGTTGGGTTCGCGTTCTCCTTCTTGGGGCTCTCTTGGGGCCCTCTTGGGGCCCTCTCGGGCCGTCTTGGGCGCCTGCGGCACCGTCTTGGGGCCCTCGTGGCCCGTCTTGGGGCACTCTTGGAGGCCTCTGCGGTCTTGGGGGCCTCTTGGGCCTTGGAGCGTCGGGATGCCAAAAGGCTGGGAACTTTCAAATCCATCAAAAGCCGATGGGAAAACATTTCTTCTTGGAACCTCTTCGGCCTTCTGGGGAGCTTCTTGAGGGCCTCTTGGGTCCCATTTGGGGGCCTCTGGGGCTTCCTGAGAGCCTCTCGGGGTGGAAGGCTCGGATTTTCGGTTCGTCTTACCCCTCTTAGGCCCCCCTTGGGGCAGTATTGGTGCCCTCTCGGGCTGTCTTGGGCCCTGTTGGAGGCGTCGTGGGCTATCTTGGATTGGTCTTGGAGGCCTGTTGGGCCGTCTTGGAGCGTCAGGACGCCAAAAGGCTGAAAACTCTAACAGCAATCAAAAACCTACGGCAAGACATGGATTTGTGCCTCTTGGGGCCTTCGTGGGAGGCCTCTTGGATACGCTTCGGTCCCCTGGGGGACTTCTTGGGGCCTGTTGGAGCCTGTTAGGGGCTTCTCGGGGCCTCCTGAGAGCCTCTCGGGATGGAAGACTCGGATTTTCGGTTCGTGCCAACCCTCCATCTTGGGGCCGTGTTGGGGCCCTCTCGGGCCGCCTTGGACGCCTCTGGCGCCGTCTTGGGACCCCCGTGTGCTGTCTTGAGACCGTTTTCGAGGCCTCTGGGGATGCCTTGGAGCGGAAATTGAAGCCTCTTGGGCCGTCGTGGAGCGTCAGGAAACTCAAAAGGCGAGAACTCGAAAATCGATCAAAAACCAAAGGAACAAATTAGTTGTGCCTCCTGGGGCTCCTTGGGAGACATCTTGGAGACCTCTTGGGGCGTCTTGGAGGCCTCTTTCTTGGACAGTCAGTGACCAATTCTGGGTGATTTCGGGCGGTCATTGGTCGTGTTCGTTGTCTGGAAACGCCATTTCTGGCAATCCAAGGCCGTCTTCTGGCGACTTTACAAGGCCCCCAGCGCCACGGCAGGGCCCCTGGGCCTCCCGGTGCGAGGGCCCCATCCCAGGCCCCACCTCGTGCCCGCGGCAGGGCGTCCCTGGGCCGTCTCGGCGCCCTCGTGGGCCGTCTCGGCGCCCCCGTGAGGTGTCTGAAATCCATCAAAAATCGAAGGACAATCAATGATTTTTGCGTCCCTTTGGGCCGTGTTGGAAGCCTTGTGGGCCGTCTGGAGGCCATCTTGGGCGTGTTCGAACGATATGTCCTCGTTTCGGGGCCTCCTGGGGGCCTCTTGCGGCCCTTTTCGTTTGTGTTGGGGTTTTCTTGGGCCGTCTGGGGGCGGCCCTGGGCTGTCTCGGCGCCCTCTTGGAAGCCTGTTTGGGAGATTTCTGGGTGTCCTGGACCGTCCTCCTTCAACGTCGGCGGCACTGACCGTAAGACTTCCTGGGAACATGATTTGTTGGGGTGTCGTTGGGCGCCTCTGGAGGCTTCGGAGCCTGACGCGCTTCCGAGCGTGACGGCAGGTAGCGCTGCTTGGGACTCTCGTGTTTTTATCTTGGCAGGCGTTTGGGGAACATGGTTTGGGGGGAAGGCGGCGACCCGAGAATCATGTTCCCCGGAAGCGTTCCAGGAACATGATTTGTTCGGCTCTCCTAACAGGGGGCCTCTGGGGGCTTGCTTACCGAGGGGCCCTTTGTGGCCCTGTCGGCAAGCCTATTGGAAACATGGTTGGGGCGGGGGGGCGGAAGCCCAAGGAATCATGTTCCCGAAAAGCTCTGGGAAATACGATTTACCGAGGTCTCTTGGGGGCCCGCAGGGGGCTTCCCTGGGGCCCCTTGGGAACTCATTGGGGCTTCCGGGGGGCCTCTTGGGAGCCTCACGGGGCTTCTTGGGAGTGATGGCCTCCGGGGGCGTCCTAGGAGCCTCTCAGGCTGGAGACCTTGAAATGTCGCGCTCTTCGGGCCCTCTTGGGTCGCTCTTGGGGCTCTGTTGGGGCGCTCTCGAGGCCCTCTTGAATTATCTGGGGAGCTTCCTGGGCCATCTCTAGCCTTTCTTGGGAGCCTCTTCGGCCGTCTTGGAGCGATCTGAACGGCCTCTGACGCCGTCCGGGACCGTGGGGAGGCGGAACATGCGAGAGCGCAAAAATGCGGGGCCCTTTGGAGGGGCCTCTGAAGGCGCTCTTGGGGCGTTTTGGCGGCGTCGTCGGCCGTCCTGAGGCCATCTTCGGCGTGTCTGGGGCCTCTTGAGGCTGTCTTGGCAATCTGTAGGGCCCTCTTGGCGTGTCGTGGCGTGTTTGGGAGCGGACCCGGACAGTCCCGGGAGCGCTGGGGGCTGTTGAATGCTAGGTGTTGTCTTGGAAGCGGAGGCTGTTGAGTGCAGGGTGGCGCGTGCTACGCGGAAGGCGGGCGAGCGGCCAGGCAGGCGGCGGGCGGGCGGGTGGCGGGCGGGCGGGCGGGTCGGGATTTGAATGAATTCCTTAGGGTGCTCTCTTGCAGCGGGAGCTTGTTGAGCACAGGGTGTTGCCTTGAAGACGGGGGCTGTTGACTACAGGGTGTTGTCTTGGAGACTGAAGCTGTTGAGTACAGAGTGGTGCGTGCTACGCGGACGGCGAACGGGCGGCGGGTGCCCTAGGTGGTGGGTCAGAGGCCTCATGGGTGTTGGTTTGGATCTCGTGGGTGGCCTGTCGGGAACGTCGTGAAGGCAGTTTCGCATATTCTCGGTAACCGTTTTGGGACCGTTGTGGGGCCTCCTCGGGGCTGATTTGTAGCCTTTTGAAGCCTCGTTTGGGCCTCCTGGGTGCCTCTCGGGAGCCTCCTGGGACCCCTTGGGGGCTCCTTGGGGCCTCCTGGGGCACTCTTCAAAAAGGAGGGTCGAATTTTGGAGTCGTGCTCCCCTCTTGGGCGCATCTTGGGGCCGTCTTGGGGCTCTCTTGGGCTGTCTTGGGCGCCTCTGGGGTCGTCTGGGGGCCCTCTTGGACCGTCGTTGGGCGATCTTGGGGGCCTATTTGGCCGTCTTGGAACGTCGGACAGCCGAAAAGGCTAAATCTCTCCAAAACATTCGTAAAATTACCGATTTCGGCCACTTGAAGCGCTCTGGAGAGGCCGGAGCACTGGACCCAGGACCCCGGGAGGAGCCTCCGAAAGTCGAAGGGCGACAAGAACATCGGTGGGAGGCGAGCCGAGAAGTCGAAGGGGCGAGCGCGGTCCCAAGGGGCGACCGGGGCGGGGACGGCGTCGACGACGACGACGCCGACGACGGCGGAGAATTCTCTCTGGGATCCGAGGGCCTCTGCGCTGGCCCGGGGCGGGAGGTGCCACCGCAGGAGGGCCACGGCGCGCATGGCGTCCAGGAGGCCGTTTTCTTGGACCGGCGGCGGCGGCGGTTCGAAGTGCGGCTTGTCCGCACCGTCCGTTGTGAGGTTCCTCGGGGCTGTTTGGGAGCCTCTTGAAGCCTCGATTGGGCCTCCTGGGTGCCTCTTGGGGGTCTCCTGGGGCCTCTTGGGGCCCCTTTGGGGCCTCCCGGGGCCCTGTGGAGGCGGGAGGCTCGAATTTCCAGTTCGCTGGTCCCCTCTTGGGGCCCTCTTGGGGCCGTCTTGGGCCTCTCTTCGCCCGTCTTGGGCGCGTCTTGGCCCGTCTTGGGGCCCTCCAGAGCCGTCTTGAGGCCCTCTTGAAGGCCTCTTGGGCTGTCTTGGGGCGTCCGCGGGGAGCCTTTGAGCCGTCGTGGAGCGCCGGAAAGCTGAAAAGGCGGGAAAGGCAAAATGTGTCCAAAACCTTCGTAAAATGAACGATATTGGCCTCTTGGGGCCCTCTGGGGGGGCCTCTTGGAGGCCTCTTGGAGCGTCCTGGGGGCCTCTTTGGCCGTCTTGGGCTTATCTTAGGCATCTTGGGGCCCTCTTGGCGCCCTCTTGGGCCTCTTGGAGCCTGCTGGGCCTGTCGTGGAGCGCTCTTGGGGCACTCTTGGGCCGCCTGGGCTGCTCCAGGGAGGCTCCAGGCCCCCCCCGTCCCGCCATGGGGGGTCGAGGCACCTGTCCTGGGGCCCCCGGCCTCGCCCCCAGGGATATATATATATATATATATATATATATATATAGAGAGAGAGAGAGAGAGTGAGAGACATACATACATACATACATACATACATACATACATACATACATACATACATACATACATACATACATACATACATACATACATACATACATACATACATACATACATACATACATACA
This sequence comes from Prorocentrum cordatum, assembly GCA_963575745.1. Classification (NCBI taxonomy): domain Eukaryota; class Dinophyceae; order Prorocentrales; family Prorocentraceae; genus Prorocentrum; species Prorocentrum cordatum. The sequence continues at coordinate 181,949 of CAUYUJ010011137.1, forward strand.
TACATACATACATACATACATATACATACATACATACATATACATACATACATACATACATGCATGCATGCATGCATGCATGCATGCATGCATGCATGCATGCATGCATGCATGCATACATACATACATACATACATGCATACATGCATGCATGCATGCATGCATGCATGCATGCATGCATACACACATACATACATACATACATACATACATACATACATACATACATACATACATACATACATACATACATACATACATACATATATACATACATACGTACATACGTACGTACGTACATACATACATACATCCATCCATCCAGACAGACAGACAGACAGACAGACAGACAGACAGACACGCATATGTATGTGATATACATATATATATATATATAGATATCGAGATATAGCCCCACATCGATTCCTTCTCTTAGCAGAGATGAGACACGAGCCCCCCCCCACCCCACTGTCCACCCACCCACCCAACCCACCCACCCATCCACCCACCCCCCACCGAAGCCAGGGTTAACCTCTCCCATCCGCGTCTTGTTTTCCATAACTGTCCTGCATGGTCGTTCATCGTAGTTATCTAGGAAGAGCATGCCAGCCAGGCCTGATATCGACCCCCGCATCCGGGGCAAGTCATATTATTCAGTGCACATGCGTTGACATAAAAATGGTTTCTCTGAGAGCCCCTCGAAAACGACAAGAACATGCGGGGCACACGTGCGCAGCGCCCCGCGCGCATATCAAATTAATGTAAAGGCCAGTGACTTTCTACAAGCTGCAAGACATGGTCATTCAACAGTTGCTCACAACCGCTAGCTGCATCAGCCAAACATGCCAGTGTTCTGCGCGCGCGCTCGCTGAAACCATGCGTACCATACGTGCTTAGCCATTACGTCAAGCGAGAGCGTGCAAGCCACACGCGCGCTCGTCGAAAGCGTTGAACACCGATCGCGCACCAGCCAACTCCATCATATACTACAATGCGGGCCACACGCGCGCCTCTCCGCACGCGCACGTCGAAATCCTTACAGGTCCATTGGTGTTCTAAGCAGTTCAAGGAAGAGGTGTTCAACACATACTAAACATAAAATGTGTTTCGACAAAGGTATGCCACGAATTATGAAACTCTGAGGGCGTACAATTCCTCATCACCCTACTGAGCCGATTCGGTATCATCGTCGCCAGCGTCATGACTGCCGTCGTCCTCGTCATCATCATCACCACCATCAGCAGCACCATCGTCATCGTCGATGTCATCACCCTGCATTGTAACCCTTATCAAATAATACTATGCACGCACATTCGCTTATCTCGAGAACATCATATTTCAAGAACCCATTGGCAAAAATACCAAAGAATCCGCGCGCATCCTCACATGTCGGAAACATACGAGACGCATCAGTGCTGCGAGAAGCTCAGCATAAAGACCGTAAAACAACCATCGGTGTTCCATCGAACGTCTTGCAAATCTTCTGCCCGCGCGAAATTGCTGCAATCATAAGAAAACCATGTGACGTTCAATATCGTCCAAAACCTGCATGCTCATCGCACCACGCGGTGCATCCGCGTTGAACTAATATGCGTTCAGTGCACGACCCATTACCAAAAAATACCATGCAGGCCAACTGCGCGCGCCGCCACGCGCGCGTCGAAATTCGTCCTCAACCACTAGTTTCGAAGCATAGCAACGTAGGAATGTTCAAAACATATGACAACGAAAAAAACATGTTTCAACCAAAAGGTCAGCCAGAATTCTTGAATTTCTGTGCGCGCACACTCCCTCAGCATCCTCATCAGCGCCTTCGCATCACCGCTGTTATCGTCATCGCCAATCGCTGCCATTGCCGCCATTATCAGCACGATCACCTTCATCACCGGCACATGGAAATCATCATCGTCATGGTCGTCACCAGCATTGGCGCCGTCATTGGTCTTGCCGTCAGCATCGCCACCACCGTCGCCATTCTCACGCGGTTGCCGCCGCTGTCGACGTCATCAAGACCCGCCCGAGTCACCGGCCCGCACTGCAGCGCCCACGCGCCAGCACGGCCTTTGAGATGCACCTCCGAAGGTTGTGCCAAACCAGCTGGCCGATCTGCGCGGGAGCGTGCGCGCACCAATGCGGCCGTAGAGACGCGCTAGCAAATTCCAATCGGCAACCGTAACCGTGGCCGCATGGATTTTGCCAAACAAGTTGCGGGTGGGAGGATGGGCTGTTTGCGCAAGCAGTGGAGCTGACAACTCATTATTGACCTGGCTAATTGCACCCCGTAGGTCGCACCGCACAGTGTGCATCCCATCGATTGTACCAAATAGGCTCCACAGAGGCACGGTGCACGCGAAGGCATCATTTTCCAACGATTTTCCAGGCAACCGCATCCACGAGCACATAGACACCTTAGCAAAGCTGCGCAGCAGCGTCAACTTGAGAAACCCGACTCCTCTTCCTCGCCCTCCCCGCTAGGCTGATGTGCGGATATCAGGTGTCTGTTTGGCCCCGTGGCATTTATTCACACGGCTCGTTTCTTGCTGCATCGTCGGCCATATTTTTCGGGTAGCTCTCGTGGACTCATGCATTGTGCTTTTGGTGCGTAGTGTTAGTCACTAGCCGCCAGGTGCTCCCCAGGGCCATACTGAAAGCAGCAGGCAGGAGGGGCACCAACACTCCTGTGTAACAGAAGCTCGGCACCACGGGACGAAGCATGCACACGCCGACACCTGGGGGACTCGCGCGCGCTCGCATGGAATCAGTCATGGGCCATATGACGCCTACTAGCCACCCTCACGAACCTGCTCGCCTTTTGCCTGCCTGCCGAGACGCGGCGCTCCAAGCAGCCTCGTGCGGTCTGGTACAAGCGTCGCACGCGCTGCACGGGAGCGCCGTCCTTGTCGCCGGAGGCCCGGGGCGCACGTGGCTGGTGAGGCGCGGGCTCGGTCCTGCGGATGCCAGCAGGACGGCCGCGAGGGCGGAGCTTGACAAAGTCAGCCTCGCATGCGGTAATTGAAGTTCCAGCCAGGTGTATCCGAGCGCGGTGACCGAGATCGAGGCGTCAGCACCTTGAGCATGGAGAACGGGGAAACGCGGGGCATGATCGCGGCCGTGTGCGAAGCGACGCGGCAGCACACTCCGCGAACAAGGACAAGGGTACGGAGGATAACGTCTCGAACCCACGGGCCGCGTGGGTTCTTCGCACTCGGCACCTCCCGCCTGCTCGGCTGGGTGCTCTGGGAGGAAGGCTGTTGCGAGGAATTCAACAATCGACCGAATTCGGCGAACCCTCGAAACCGCCATAAACTCATTGCGCAACCCGGTCGTGCCGTCGAACATCCACCTGTGGGCCTATTGGGGACAAACGCGATTGTTCGAGTGGGCTCCCTTGTGGGCGACAGAAGCGCAAGCATGTGAGATCGCCGCCCATACAAGGAAAATCAATGTTGTCTGCTGGCTGGTCCTGCGGCAGCGCTGGTCTTCATGCAGATGACGGTGGCATAGGGACAAGATGACGGCGATGGTGCCACTGGCCATTGGTGAGCACTTCCTGCGCCGTCGCTGTCAGACCGACATGGGCAAGGACAAGGCCAGACCTTCGCCTGAGAAGCCAAAAACCCTACTGCATTGTAATGCTCTGGGACCATGTCTTCGCTGCTTTTCGCCCTGAAAGCTATCTTACGGTAGCCGCTGCGAGCAGGTTGAGGCTTCGCTTCAGAAAGTGGATACTGTCGACATCGCTCTGATATGCTGGACGCAAGGACGAGGCTTCTGACACCACTGGCCTACACTACCACCTGCTCAAACTTCACCCCGACACTTGCGCGCGTAGAGCACAGGAGTTAGGCGAATCGCACGGGGCTGGCGCCACCGCTCCCCTCGCCGGGCTTTGCTGACTGCGGCGTCGAAATGTCGCGGCCGTTTCCATACAGGTCTGCAGCGTGTAGAAGGCCGAGGCTCGAGACTGGCCGCGACGGCCGAGGCGCCGAATGCAAGAGCCCCAGGGCAAAGCCGGCCAAGCTTGCGCTGAGTACGCGGCCGCATTATACACAAATGGGCGAGTCGCCCGACGCTTCTCTGACCCGATGCAGGGGGTCCGTCGTCTGTAGTCACGACCCCAGGCCCCACGGTGGACACGGCCTCTCGTGCGCTCTCTGCGGGGTGTGGTCGGGGGGGGGACATTCTTCTTTAGGGCTGCGGGGGCTTGTGGGCCGAGCGGGATGCCTGTGGCAACGTTAGCTCGACGAACTTAGGCCATTGGACTGGCCTCCTAAGACCCACGCCCACATGCTCATACTCAAATCCCTCGTCCTCATCGCCATAGCCCCTCCTCCCCTGATCCTCCTCATCACGACGCCTCTCCTCCGCTCCTCCTCATCCTGTGTCCTCCTCCTCCTCCGTCTCATAGTGTCCCCCCATCGCCTCCTGATGGTCCTATTAATGCTTTTGACGTGCAACATGATCAATCATCTTGGCCATATAAACTTATACAGGTATACAAGGATACACACACACACACCGACATGTTTGAACGTCCCGTTTACCACCATCCCTCCGCACACTCCTCATATTCCTCCTCCTGCTCCTGATCCTCTGCTCCGAGTCCTTCGCCTGCCCACGATCGTGATCCGCGTTCTGATACTCGTCATCGCTATAACAGTGGATGTCGCGGGGATCCTGAATTGGTCAACGCCGTAGTAGGCATGCATGCTGTTGCGCATCATCATCGTCGTTCGTTAGTTCAATGGCAGCTCCTGCGAGTGAGATGGCCACGATCATATTACTAACCCCTCGACTCCTCCCTAGCTCCTGAACAGTGGGCCTCAAGAGCTGTCCCAGTCGTGGTGCTAGTACGCACCAGCGTCTACAACTGCACCATGCCACGGGAACACAGCATTCCAATGCCAGGAACATGCGCATAATCTGGACGCAAGAAAAGAGAAGCAAGTCACACCATCCCGTCTCCTCTCATCTGGTCTTGTCAAGCCGTCGACGATCAGCGAAAGGTCCTCGGTGGCACTGAATGTTTCACCCTGTCGACTAAGCGATGTCCCATAATCAGACTGATCAGGTCCCTCTCACCACAAAGAAGAATACCCATCTTGATCACCATCCTTGGCAACTCCAGTACATTCTACCGGTGCATCGAGTGATGTGCTGAAGTGCTGAAGTGTGGGCATCGAGACAGAAATTGGCACGGGACTGCTACCAAGCGCGACTGCTACCAAACATTTGCGTAACGGCTGCCTCGACCCTAGTTCGAAGAGAAGGTGGGAAGTAAGCACAAAGCAGTGGAGCTCATTTGGAATGCTTTCCAAACGATGTGTGGGGCATTCTAGTGAATCGCAAAGTCAACATGGAACATGGACTTCAGCTTCGCGGCCACAGTCCGTGGTACCCCTTCGTTCTGCAAAGAGCTGCACTACAAAACCGCCGCTTGCAGATATCGCGGAGAGGCCAGGCAAGTGCGCGTGGCGTGACCTGCGCCAGCGGCAGGACCCCGACCCACTCCGACCTCGAAAAGCTGAGGGCTGATTCTCTTAAAAACAATGTCAAGAAAACTCGGCAAAGAGTGCTTGATGTGAGAGGGTCTGATCTACCCTGGACACCTGTGAATTGTACTGGCCGCAACTAGACCCGAGTAGCTCTAAATCCGAAATGGCCACTTGACTAAACACTTGGCAGCTTGCTCTAGACCACCAGGACTTTCAATGGTCGCAACTAATCCCTACTAGCCTGGGCTGCTCTGCACCGTAAGGTAGCTGGGTGACCGCGTCTAAATTGGTCTCGACTGGCACCAGGTAGCCACTTAACCCTGGCTCCCCGTCAGTCCCGTTGGCGGCGAGTGAACCCAAACAGCCCCGGCTGGCTGCTTGTCGTGGATCATCGAGCAATCCATGGGCCGCGTCCAGGCTTGCCACTCGGCCGCTGGCCCTGGATCGCCAGATATTCCGTTGGCCGCGCTGAATCCACAACGGTCCCGCCAGGCACCGAGTAGAGTGTAATCAAGTCCCTTCGAGCTATGTGGATTGAGGATTGCAAAAACTCTTTCTAGGATTCCTGGATGTTGTTGGCACTTCTGGGTGCATCGTGGCGCTTCTGAGCGCTTCCTGGGGCTTCTCGCATGACTTTTCGCGAGGCCTCGGGAACGTCGTTGGGAGTCCATACGTCCAACATGGCCCATGGTGGCCACCTAGGACCCGCCCTGAAGCCATCTTAGACGCGTCTTGGGCCGTCATAAAAGCCCTGCGGGCTGGCACAGGAGGTCAAAATCATCCGAATCCTAGCCAGGCTTTCACATGGTTCTGGCATTTCTCGGCCTAAGAGGCCCCGAACACCGCCCGATGACCCCCGAGGACCCCGAAGAGGGCCTAACCCCAAGAGGGGCCCAAGAAGGGGGGTGGGGGGGCACCCGAAGTGACATGTCGAGCCATTTCCCCCAAGACGGCCCCCCGAGGCCGCCAGCAGGCCCCATGAGGCCCACGACAAGCCCCTAGAGGCCCTCAAGAGTCCACAGGCAGCCCCAAAAGACCACCAAGAGGCTCCCAAGAAGCCCCTAAGAGGCTTGCAAGAGGTCCCCAAGAAGCCCCTGAGAGGCTTCCAAGAGGCCCCCAAGAGGCCTCCCAAGAGACCCCAAGATGCCTCTAAGGGACCTCTTGTCCACATCCCAGCCGCGGTGGTGGGATGGGCCGAAGGCCACGAGATACAGAATCGCTCGGAATTCACCAGGTCCCCAAACTGACCGCGTGCCCTGGATCTCTGGACATTCTGTGCGCCGCGTCTACCCCACCAGTAGCCCCGATTGACGCCAGCTGAGCGCTTGCCTTGCATCGCCAGCCGCGAGTGCCCCCGACGACACCTGGAACGTGCTCACCCTAGATCACCAGAACTTTGGCTGGCCATGACAACTTCCGACTAGCCCCAATTGACCGCATGGAAGCATGCGTGAATCGCCAGGAAGCAGGTTGGCTGCTATGAATACCGACGAACCCATGACGGCCCTGGATCGCCAGGAATTCGGCTTGCAGCGACTAGCTCCGAATCATGCTGTCGCTGACCATGGACCGCCTGGAACTCGGCCACGACTTGCGACCGACTGAATGCTTGCCCTGGATCGCCAGGAATCCTGTTGGCCGTCACTGGCCCAAGCTGGCCGCAAGTGGCCTGGAGAACAAGAAAGTTCAGTGGCCGCGATTAGCCCCGACTGGCTGCCTGCCCTGGATCTTCCGAAATTTCGCACACGGCGACTGAGCCCTCAACAGCCCCGACTGACTCAGAGCTGCCTCGAGTGACCGCTTGTCCTGGATCACCAGAAATCGGCTGGACGCGACTATCCGCGACCAGCCCCGGCAACTCTGGATCGCGGTGAATTCGTTGGACCGCACCAAGGCACGAGGTTATCCGACTGCCCTGGGTCGCCACCTCCCTCCTACCGCCCCATCCTCTCCCCTCCTGTCCCACTTCTTCCCCCACTTCCTCCTCCGCCTCCTCTTCCTCCCCCTCCTCCTCCTCCTCCTCCGTTTCTCCCTCCCGTCTTCCCTCTCTTCACCCTCCATCTCTTCCTCGTTCTCCTCCTCCTGCTCCTCCTCCTCCTCCTTCTCCTCCTCCTCATCATCATCATCATCATCAGCATCATCATCATCGTCATTCCTCCTCCTCCTCCTCATCATCATCATCAGCATCGTCATCATCATCATCATCATCATCATCATCATCATCATCATCATCATCATCATCATCATCACCATCATCACCATCATTATCCACGTCATCAGCATCATCATCATCATCATCATCATCATCATCATCATCATCATCATCATCATCATCATCATCATCATCATCATCATCATCATCATCATCATCATCATCATCATCCCCATCATCATCAACAGCATCATCATCAGCATCACCAGCACAATCATCGTCATCACCACCACCACAACCACCATCATCATCATCAACACCACCACCACCATGACCACCACCACCACCGTCGTCATCATCATCAGCAGCATCATTATATAATCATCATAATTGTTGTCGCCGTCATGAACATAATCATCATCATCATAAGCATCACCATCATCATCATCATCATCATCATCATCATCACCATCATCGTCTTCAGCATCATCATTATCATTATTCTAATCATTGGTATCATCAGCATCATCATCAGCATCGTCGTCATCATCGTCATGGTCGTCCTCGTTATCGCAATAGCCATCATCAGCATCACAATCACCATCCCCGAAAACAGCATCATCATCAGCATAATCGTCATCACCATCATCATCGCCATCATCATTAGAATCACACTCGCCATCGTCATCGCTATCATCATCAGGATCAGCATCATCTCCAGCAGCATCATCATCATCGGCATCGCCATCGTCACCAGCATCATCATCATGATCATTATCGTCATCATCACCATCATCATCAGCATCATCATCGTCATCATCACCAGCAGCATCATCAGCAGCATCATCATCACAATCACCATCACCATTACAATCACCACCATCATCATCAACATCATCATCACCATCATCATACGCATCATCATCACCAGCTTCATCTTCATCGCAATCGTCATCGTCAACGGCATCGTCGACATCATCCTTCCCATCACCGTCACCATCAGTACCATCATCATCACCATCATCATCATCAGCATCATCATCGCCAACATCATCGTCATCATCATGATCATCACCATTGCCATCGCCATCGTCATCGGCATCGACATCATCATCATCATCATCATCATCAGAATCATCATCATCATCTTTACCACCATCACCATCATCATCACCAGCACCGTCACCGTCACCATCACCACCGCCATCATCATCATGAGCATCACCACAACCATCGTCATCGTCATCAGCATCATCAGCATCATAATCAGCATAATCATCGTTAGCATCATCATCAGCATCATCATCGTCATCGTTATCGTCATCGTAGTCAGCATCACCATCATCATCAGCAGCATCACCATCACCATCACCATCATCATCATCATCATCAACATCATCAACCGCCTCCTCCTCCTTGTCCTCTCCCTTGTCACCTCCTCCTCTGATGCTCCATCCTTCCTCGCCTTCCCCCTCTCCCGGCTGGGAGGCAACTGCCTACCCAATCTTCGGGGGGGGTCCCAAATGACCACGTCGCCGTCGACCGTCCCTGTGGCCGCCTGGCTGGGCGGGGGGCAGCAGGTGCTAAGGTCCGCCTTCGAGGCCCAAGCAATTGCTGAAAGTTTTGGACGCGTTGCAAACGTCTTGCGTCCCTTCTGGGCAGCTGGGGGTCCCTTGCGTCCTTTGCGCATCATCGTACTCATCAGCATAATCAGTACCAGCACGATCACCATCATAACATCACACAATCATCACCATCACACTCACACTCAGCATCGCCACCATCACCATCATCATCAGCAGCATCATCATCAGCATCATCAGCATCCTAATCGTTTATCCCCCGCTCCGATGATTATCGAGCCTGCTTCCCCTCACGGGGGCTATAACCGATCCCATTGATGAGCCGCTGCCGCCCACTGGCAACGAGCGCGGGCACGCGCTCGACTCGCCCTGAAACTCCATAGCGGCAGAGGCCCCAAGTGGCCGGCCAGGTACATGAGACCACAGTCAATGAGGAGGGGGAGGAAGGAAGAAAGGAAGGGCAGCGAAGAGGCCAAAATCGGCATCCCCACCTCATCATCCTCACCATCAGCATCATAATAATCACCATCATCCTCATCATCAGCAGCAGCAAGGCGCTTGGCTCAAGCCCGAGCGCCCAGAGCGCAGCCAGCGGCCACCCGAGCGGCGGGCGCGCGCGCGATCACCACGGAGGCGGGAAGGTCCCGCTCCCGCTCACCCGCCTGGCACAGGCGGGCGCGGCGCGCCAGAGCGGCCGCGCGCAGGTTGCTCTCCATCGCGAAGGCGAACGAGATCCTGACTGGACACCACGGCAGCATGGCGCCGAAGAGGTGGCAGCAGTCGCAGGAGTCGCTCAAATGCTGCAAGACATGGAAGTGCCACGGCTGGATCCCGAACAAGATCTGGTACGACGGGCTGAAGTGCAGGTACTGCAAGCAGGACTTCGAGCAGCCGTGGAAGGACCAGACAACTGGAACAACCACCACGGCGGAGGAGGCAACAAGACGCAGCGCGGCGGCGGCAAGGCGGAGACGAAGGAGCTCTCGAAGGCCGCGGAGAAGATAGGCGGGCTACAAGTCGAGGACGCGGCCAGGTTCAGCAACCAGCTCGACGCGGCGAAGGAGGCCGAGAAGACCAGGACCAAGCCAGAACGGCTGGCTGAGGCGGCGGAGGCGCTGCGGATTGCGAACAAGCACTTCACGCACGCGGCCGCGCAGGTCAAGAGGCAGAGGAGCATGCTGAAGGGCATCGAGGCCAAGATGGCAGAGCGGGCGATGGAGGTCGCCAAACAGGAGAAGCTGCTCGAGAAGATCACACAACGAGGGGAAGGAGCCGACGAAGAGCTTCATGCAGCAGCTGATCTTCAAGACGCCCGGAGAGCTGGCCATGGAGGGGGTCATCGACCTGGACAACGAGATGGAGCTCGAGGACGACGAGGTCGACGAGGCGGCCAAGCAGGCGGCCGCGGAGGCTAAGATGCAGGTGCTGAAGGACCTGCAGGAGGGCGCCAAGAGCTACACCACGCAGCTCCAGGAACACATCAACAAGGCCAAGCAGCAGGCGGCGCAGACCAAGATGGCCATAAAGGCAGGAGGCGAAGAAGCGGAAGATCGAGCACGAGGCGAAGAAAGCGGCACCAACTTCGACGGCGGCAGCGGCTTCAGCACCAGCAGGAGCCACCCCAGGAGTACACCGGGAGCCGCGAGACGAGGCTCGTGACACGCTGGCTGGGGGCGAAGACCACGACGAGGACTTGATGGCGACGGCGCTGCAGCAGGCGAGGGACCAGATGGCCACGGAGGCCGTCGACCCCAAGGCCACGGCGGCCTGACGGTCACCGCCTGGCGCCCACCACGCAAAGACCAACAAGGGCGCCAGGCCAATCTTCATCGGCAACATCACTACGTGGGGGCCCACTGTGGAGGCCTGGCTTAAGGGAATGCACCTTAGGATCGACGGCAGCAAGCACAGTGGGCGCGGTTTTGACACCTACTTGCTGCAGGAGACACACCTGAAGCAGCAGATCATGGAGGATAAGGAGGCGCTACTACACAAGTGGGGCCTCAAGACGTGCTTCGCAGCGGCACCGCAGTCCAGCAAGTCCGAGGGGGGCTCGCGGGGCGGCGTAGCAGTTGCGACAAGGGCGCACTACAAGGCCACGTTCTTCAGGGAGTTGGCGGTTTACGGCAGACATCGGGAGCGACTGCAGAGAGCCGAGACTCTACTGAGGCGAGCGCTGGAGAGGACGAGATGGGGCTCCTTCACATGGAGGACTGGACGGCGATGGCGTGGCACCTCAAGGGTTAAACCCTCGTCCTCATCTCGATCTACTTGCGGTGCGACCAGAGGGTCACAGAAGGGGCCAATGCAAGACGATTGGCAGAGGTGGCGAAGTTCACAAGCACGCTGCGCACGCCGCCGAGGTTCGCCAATGCGGGGTACTGCGACCTGCTCGTCGACGCGCGCATTTACACGCTACCAGGGGAACTCTCGACGTGCTAACGCGGAGCCCTCCGTCATCGACTTCGCGCTAGCGAGCCCAGCGGCATGCAAGCACATCATCGACCCCAGCGACGTGACGGACGTCAGTTGGATGCCCCACATCGGCCAGCAGTTACGCATCAGGGCGGAAATCGAGTTCAACATCACCAGGGCGCTGACGCTGCCGATGCCATTCAGCCACCCGAAGCTGACGAAGCAGAGGAGGCCGAACCCGAGCAGCAAGGCGCAGAGAAGGAAGAGAGAACAGCAGCGATCAGCACGTGAAGCCGAAGCGCCACCATCACCACCACAGGCACCTGAGGACCAGTATGACAAGCTGGCAAATGCGAGATGGGAGGCGCTATCACCCTGAGGCTGGACATCGTACCCGTTGGTGGGCAATGGCGAGATAGACGACGACATGCTAGCACGGTGGTGAGCAGGAGGGCTGCAAGAGCAAAGAGGCGAGGCATCAGGATCCTTTCTGGCGGGGAGCCCACGTGCAGGCTCGCAAACGATGCAGGAACAGGAGGCCGAGAGGAACCACAACGACGGCACCAGGAGGAACACGTCCAACCGCATCAACGACATGGACAGCCCCGAGGCTGACATGATCGATGGATAATTCACCAATGCCCAGTGGAAGAGCTCCCACGTGTACAGCACCAAGGGCCAGAACAACCATCAGGGGAAGGAGTAGAGGTGAAGCCAAACCGGCCAACCTCAACCCCCACCCCTCCAGCTGCCTCGGAATCAGGCCAGTGCACCAGACCTGGGACCGAGGCGCCTGGCCAGGTGCGCACCACCGACTCGTGGAATCCCATCGAAGCTGACGACAGCGAACTCGAGCCAGAGGCTAACGAGAAGGCCAACACCGTGACAAAGGACATCTTCACGGAGATCATGAGTAACACGTGGAACGAGATCCACGCCATGCGCTACATAACGAACGCCGAGCCCACTGAGTACATCAAGGCTTCGGCCGCTTACATGGCCACGGAGCAGGAAGCAAGAGAGCTTGGGAAACATTACGACCACCTGGCTTCGACGATGGAGAAATTCTACTCTCAGGCATACGACATACCGAAGGCAGATCAGCAGCGATACCAAGGACGAGGAGGAGAATATCACTTCAAGGAGAAGGCGCAGAGGGAATCAGGACAGCGGCGAGTACAGGTCAGCACTAAGAAGATCAACTGGTGGAACAGGATGGCGGTGGCGCTGGACACGTACGCGAAGCTGGCCAGGAAGAACAAGGCGAAAGAGCAGCAGGAGCAGTTGGCGGCATGCTGCCAAGAGCTTGCACAAGAAGGAGTACCATAAGCAGGACGGCAGGCAATGAACACGGCGAAGCTGCACAGGAAGATCTGGGTGCAGAGGATCAAGGAGATCGAAAAAGTCAGCCTAAGCCTAGACATCCTGGACGGTATGGTGAAGAAGGCGAAGATAGAGAGCCAACAGTCACTGAAGGCAGACCTTCGACGAGGAGCTAAAGACTACGCAGCATGGGTGGCAAACGCGGAGAACAAGGCACTAGGAGCACCACACAAGATAACCAAACCAAGGAAAAGACATGAAGACGAATACATCGGAAAAGAAATAAAGGCCATCAGCCCGAAGGACAGCATTGACATGAAGGCAATCGACTTCGAGGAGATGTGGCACCACAAGACTACAAACGAGAAGGCGAAGGAGACGTTAGCAAAGCTAAGGATACGAGCACGGGAAGCCCGAGTCCCACATTGGACCTTGGAGCAGTTCGATGCAGCGATGAAGGGTATCCCCAACAAAGGCAAAGGGCACAGACGCCATGAACATGGACGACGTACGCAGGCTACCCCGGGAAGGGCGACAAGCCTTCGCCGGCATGTACAACAGCTGCGAGGAGAAGATCGCGTGGCCGTGGCAGACACTACAGGCACTGATTATGCTACAACCTAAGGACGCGGAGAAGATCGACGAGTCGGCGCTCACAAGAGGTAGTGATCGAGATCTGGCGCTGCTAACATGGCTCGCGCGAACATGGGAGTTGCTCAACAGGGACCAGATGAGACACTGGGTAAAGGACGTGGAGGAGGACTTCGACGCAGCGGTGGCAGGCAACTCCTGCCTTAGGGAGGTGATGGCCAGGGCGCTAGGAGACGAGACGTCACAGGAGCTGGGCATCCACTTCGCGAACGCGCTGGTAGATGTCAAGCGCTTCTGCGACTCGCTGGTCTTCGAGAAGGTCGCACTTCGAGCAGGAGAGCATGGGTTCCCGCCGCCCGTACCAGCGATGGCGATGCTCCTGCACTTGACGCACAGGATGCTCAATGAGACGAACACCTATAGAAACCCCATCTACGCGAGGAGGAGCCTGCTGGCAGGGTCGAGGCAGAGCAACAACCTCGCTAGGACGCTGATATACCACGTGGACGGGGCCATGAACAGCAAGGTGCAGACGATATGGGGCTCCAAGCAGTCGGCAGCAGGAACACGGTGGCGGAGGTCATCACAGAAGCGACGGCGGCGCTGGCGACGGAGCTGAAGCAAGAAGGCCTGGCCATTGCGGGGAAGCCGGTCATCTTTAGCACCGACTACGCCTTCACGAAGGAGGTGGCCAAGAAGCTGAGCGAGAAGGGCATCACGATCAAGCCAACTACAGAAGGCAGAGACCTAGGACTCGACAGAGCAGGTAGGACATGCACGAGAAGGGCTACGAACGCAGCAAGTAGAAGGAAAGGCTTCAAACGATTCGCGGAGAAAGCCAAGAAGCTGAAGGCGGCAAAAACAAGGAAGCTAGTCATAGCGCAGGGTCCGATGGCACAAGTAGGCTACGGCACCAAGGCGTACGGGGCAGCACCGACTGAGATCACCAGCACAAGGAGGCGATACGCAAGAGGACTGCGAACAGCCTGGCCAGGACGATGCATGACAACGCTCATCAGTATCGAGGGCACGGACCCAGGCATCACCATCCCCAAGAAGCAGATTCAGGCTTGGTTCGACCTATGGGCAGGGCGCCCAGACCTTCGAGCAGGAGTACGTCGAGCATGACCAAGGATCACGAGGAGACTACTGGAGGCAGACACACACAGGAGGTGGAAGCAGAAGCGAGGGGTCATCACGTCGCTCATCCTACAGCTCTGGGAGATCAACTGGGACGCGCCCTCAGCGGACTTCTGGACAGACGCGGAAGGAGAAGGTTGGCAACTACAATCCGACGAAGGAAATGACGACCCCACGGACCTGCTGGACGCGATCACGGCGGACCTGAAGAGGAAGCTCTGGGAGAACGCCACTAAGCACCACAACGGGGCCGGCCTTCAACACGGAGCAGACACCTACGACCTGAAGATGCACCTTAGGAAGCTCAAAAAGGCAGGCAAGCATCAGCCGTACGGGGCCCTCCTGACAGCGGCATGCTCGGGGATATGGTCTCCATGCAGGCGAAGGGAGGTGTTCGGAGACAGCGTGACGGACAGATGCCAGTGCGGGGAGATCGCAGACGACTTCCACATCATCTGGGGCCAGTGCAGCTGCAAGGGCGACCACAGCACCTACAGGAAGACCGAGCACCTGATCAGTAGGGCACAACAGGGCAAGGAGGAATGGGCCGCGTTCTGGCTACGAGGTATCACACCAAAGGCATGGCCGATACCACCAGCATGCACAACGGAGTTTTCAGCCACGTGAAAGGGAAGAGCAGAACACATAGACGACAACGCGGAGGACAGCAAGATCAACTTCGAGAACAACGCCGAGGTGATCATCTGTGGAGACGGAAGCGGTGGAGCCCGAGGAGATGACGCCAGGTACAGGAGATGTGGCTGGAACTGGGTCCTTATTGAGGGGCAGCAAGGGCAATGGACCTCCACGGCAGAATGTTCAGGACCATTGGAGGGGCCAAGGCAGCCGAACAACAGGGCGGAGATCACAGCATTCCTGGACGCCGTGCAGTCGACCAACGGCAGCTTCACGTTCTACACTGACTCGGAGATCCTGCTGAAAGGCTGGAGAGCGAAGAGGTTCAAAGAGAAGAACTACAGGAAGGGCCACGGAGACCTCTGGTAGCGAATCGGGAAGGCGATCAGCATCAGGGGCGAGGGAGACATCACGGTCAGGCACATTGAGAGCCACATGACAGAGGAGGAGGCCCGCAGGCGGAACGTGGAGATGGCCGCATAGACAGGTAACAGCGGGGCAGATGTGATTGCGGCGGAGGCGGCAGTGAAACACGAGATCTCGGAGGCGCAGATGGGCTGCTACAACTGGGCGCGAGCAACGGGGCAGTTGGTGAGAGCCAGGATCACGCAGGCGACGATGGAGTTGTTCGAGAGGGCCAAGCCGATGACCTGAGGCGAGAAGGACGAGGAAAAAAAAGGCGAGAGCGAAAAGAGCGAAGCCGAAGACCACGTTCGACCAGCTGCTGGAAGAGACGCCGCACAAGTCGACAAGATCCAAGGCCACGTGGACATGCCAGAGGTGCCTGCAATCCATCGGAGTGCGACAGAAACCAATGACGGCGAGGTGGTGGCTCAAGCAGTGTGGACAAAACCCAAGGAAGGAGCATGTCATAGCAGACGAGAGCGGCCGCCACAAAATGAAGAGCGAGCTCGTGTTGAAGGGCAAGGTAACGCACCACACGCACCAGATCAACTGGAGCCTGCGTCAGGAGAAGTACTTCTGCTGGGAATGCGGTGCGACAGCGACAATCCACCTGAGCAAGAAGATGACCGAGGCGTGTACGGGAGCTCCGCCAGGCCGCGCCATGCAGTACGCCTTGCGAACACTGCGGAGCTCCCGAGAGGCGAAGGGCGAGAACAGGAAGTACGTGAAGAAGAGGAGGCCATCCACAA
>CAUYUJ010011137.1:200937-285937 GCA_963575745.1 Prorocentrum cordatum
ACCACCACCACCATCATCATCATCATCATCATCATCATCATCATAATCATCATCATCATCATCATCATCATCATCATCATCATCATCATCATCATCATCATCCTCGTCCTCGTCCTCGTCCGCCTCCTCATCCGCATCCGTATCTGCATCCTCGTCCTCCTGCTATTGCATCCTGCTCCCTCGTTCTCCTGTTCCTGCTGTGTCGCCGTAGAGGCTCACCGGGAATCGCTGCAGGCCGCGTGGGGCCCGCGGATGGGTGAGCTCTTGGTGTGAGCGCTGCGGGACACGCTGGATGTGGACGAGCTAGCTGCCAAGGTGTGGCTGATTGGTGTGGATGCGTCACCCCTCGTGCACACATGCCAGTGCCGCGCGTTAAGAAAGGGGGACGGCGGGCTCGCGCGCGCGCGCTCCTCCCTCCCTCCCTCCCTCCCTCAGTGCGCTATGCGCGGGGCCTTTCTGGCTGCGAGGGGCCGGGGGGCCTATGGGTCAGAGGCGCCCGCAGAAGGGAGGAGCGCCGCGTATACGCGCGTATACACAGAAACCAACGCAATGGGTCACAGTACAGTGGGTCTCCCCCAGCCTTCGCTCTCCCCCGCCTTCCCT
The DNA here is from genome assembly GCA_963575745.1 of Prorocentrum cordatum. Classification (NCBI taxonomy): domain Eukaryota; class Dinophyceae; order Prorocentrales; family Prorocentraceae; genus Prorocentrum; species Prorocentrum cordatum. Next base: position 201,541 of record CAUYUJ010011137.1, read on the forward strand.
CCACAGGTTCATCCTGCTTATATTTCCTCATCCCTCCTCATCCTCCTCCTCATCATCATCATCATCCTCCTCTCCTCTGTGTTGTGCTCCTCCTCCTCCTCCTCCTCCTCCTCCTCCTCCTCCTCCTCCACCTCCTGCTCCAACTCTTCCTCCTCCTCCTCCTCCGCCTGCTTCGTCGCCTCCTCATCCTCCTCCTTCCCCTCCTCCTCCACATCTCCTCGTGAAGTATGGAGTGCCAGCCGCAGATTTGGAGTGCCCGCTTGCCCAATGGGAAGGGGATACCCTGAGCGTTGTCACTCCTTCTCCGCCTCCGCATGTTCTCAGCCGATCGTCGGTTTCCTCCCTCCCTCTTCCATATAAGTAGCTCCTGCCCATCGCACCACCGAACGTGTTAGTGGAGCGAGCCGGGCGTTCAGTGTGCGACTGTCTCACAGCGTAACCGACAAGCCAAAAATACAGCTACGCGGATTGTGGATCTAGATTTGCCGCCGCCCACTCACTGGCTTCAAAAACACTGCAACCGATGAAAGGCGCATGCACTCATGGCCATTTGAACGAGACGGCTTGCGCCTCAACACCACGCACATTTGTCAGTGAAGTATCAAGCCTTTTACACCGACGAAGCATCGGGTAATTAATTGCCATCTCGTGGTTCAAGCCATAGCGCCGTGCACCCTGTTTTCCAACTCCCCAAACAGCTGCACTGGTGAAGGGCGGGCCTCGTTGAAATTTTGGCTCTCGCGCTGCCCCCGCGCAGAATTTGCTTTAAAATGCGCAAACGACTACACGGGCTGAGCACCTGTGGTTTTCAAAATGAGGTTGTCGTCTGGGTGCCGCGCACATTCGCATTAACAAGCAACAGAAGACCAGACAACCTGAGCACAGTGAGTGTTCAACATGCTGCTCTCGCATTAGCGCAGCGCAGATTCGCCTTCAAAGCCCCCACCGGATACACGAGTGGAGGGCGGGCCGTTTTGGAAATGTGGCTACCGTCTGAGACGTCCTCGGGCGTGATGATCCAGGAGCTTGGGGGTTGCAGTGTACATATACAAACTGAGGCACTCCTTGTTCAGAGTGTGGGTCTCATATGGGGCGTCCGTGCTTCATAAACTCCAGCCCGTGCCACACCCGACGGTTACACGGACGGGCGCAGGCCCCTTGTCAAACTCACGAGATCGCCTCAGCACAGCGCATCCGCATTGTAAAGCTTCTACCAGCTGCATGCATGAAGGTTAGCCCCATGTAGGTGTCAAGATTATGTGTTAGCTTGTGCGGTCGAATGTGTGTGTTGTGTGTGTTGTGTGGTGTGTGTGCTGTGTGTTGTGTGTTGTGTGTGTTGTGTGTGCGCTGTGTATGTGTGTTGTGTGTTGTGTGTTGCGTGTTGTGTGTTGTGTTGTGTGTTGCACGTGTTGTGTGTTATGTGTATCGTGTGTTGTGTGTGCTACGTGTGTGTTGTGTGTGTTGTGTGTATTGTGTGTGTTGAATGTGTTGCGTGTTATGTGTTGTGTGTTGTGTGTTGTGTGTTGTGTGTTGCGTGTGTTGTGTGTGCTGTGGGTTGTGTGTTGTGTGTTGTGTGTTGTAAATTGTGTGTGTTGTGTGTTGTGTGTGGCGTGCGGTGCGTATGTTGTGAGTTGTGTGCTGTGTGTTGTGTGTTATGTGTTGTGAGTTGTCTGTGGTGTATGGTGTGTTGTGAGGTTTGCATTGTGTGTGGTGTGTGTTGTGTGCGTTGTGTGTGGTGTGTGTACTGTGTGTTGTGGTGTGTGTTCGTTGTGTGTGTTCTGTGACGTTGCACATCGCCTTCGTGGTGCTCCTCTTCTTCCTGGGCGTCGACCTGGTCAAGTGGCACGTCCCCCTCTGCAGCACTTGAGGCTGGTGTTCGCGATGCGCCATCGACTGCAACACCTTCTCCTTCACCCTCCGGGACTTCGCCCCCGGTACCTGTCCGCGGCGCTCCTGCTCCTGCACATCCACTTCGGCACCGCCTGCACCCCTGGGTTTCGCCCACTCCGGCCGCCTGAGGCACCGCCTTCCTGCACCCTGTCTCCCTGATTAAATCTGTGCGTAGCCCGCCTAGCTTTTAGCGGAAGAGGTTCGCGCTCGCCCCGCAGATCAAAAAAGTGTGTGTGTGTGTGTTCTGTGTGCTGTGTGTTGTGTGTTGTATGCTGTGTGTTGTGTGTTGTGTGTGTTGTGTGATGTGTGTTGTGTGTTGTGTGGGTTGTGGGTTGTGTGTGTTGTGTGGTGTGCGCGTTGTGTATACTATGTGTTGTGCGTGGTGTGTGTGTTGAATGTGTTATGAGTTGTGTGTTGCGTGTTGTGTGTTGTGTGCACTGTATGTGGTATGTGGTGTGTGAGTTGTGTGTTCTGTGTTGTGTGTTGTGTGTTGTATGTTGTGCGTGTGTTCTGTGCGTGCTGTGTGTTGTGTGTTGTGGGTGCTGTGTGTTGTGTGTTGTGTTTGATGTGGGTGGGTTGTGTGTGTTGTGTGTTGTGTGTGCTGTGGGTTGTGTGGTGTGTGTGCTGTGTGTTGTGTGTGTTGTGTGCTGTGCGTTGTGTACTGTGTGTTGTAGGTTGAGTGAATTGTGTGGTGTGTGTTGTGGGTTGTGTGTCGTGTATTGTGTGTTATGTGTGTTGTATGGTGTGTGTTGTGTCCGCTGTATGTCGTATGTGGTGTGTAAGTTGTGTGTGTTGTGTGTGTGTGTGTGGTGTGCGTGTTGTGTGCTGTGTGTTGTGTGTGTTCTGTGCGTGCTGTGTGTTGTGTGTGTTGTTGGTGCTGTATGTGTTGTGTGTTGGGTGTGTGGTGTGGGTGGATTGTGTGTTGTGTGTTCTGAGTGCTGTGGGTTGTGCGTTGTGTGTTGTGAGTTGTGTGTCGTGTGTTGTGCGCCGTGTGTGGTGTGTGTTGTGTATGTTGTGTGAATTGTGTGTTATACGCTGTGTGGTGAGTGTTGTGTTGTGTGTTGTGTGTTGTGTGTTGTGTGTTCTGTGCGTGCTGTGTGTTGAGGGTTGTGGGTGCTGTGTGTTGTGTGTTGTGTGTGATGTGGGTGGGTTGTGTGTGTTGTGTGTTGTGTGTGCTGTGGGTTGTGTGGTGTGTGTGCTGTGTGTCGTGTGTGTTGTGTGCTGTGCGTTGTGTGTTGTGTGGGTTGTGTGTTGTGTGTATTGTGTGGTGTGTGTTGTGGGTTGTGTGGCGTGCATTGTGTGTTATGTGTGTTGTGTGTTGTGTGTTGTGCCCGCTGTATGTGGTATGTGGTGTGTAAGTTGTGTGTGTGTTGTGTGTGGTGTGCGTGTTGTGTGCTGTGTGTTGTGTGTTCTGTGCGTGCTGTGTGTTGTGTGTTGTGGGTGCTGTATATGTTGTGTGTGTTGGGTGTGTGGTGTGGGTGGGTTGTGTGTTGTGTGTTGTGAGTGCTGTGGGTTGTGTGTTGTGTGTTGTGAGTTGTGTGTCGTGTGTTGTGTGCCGTGTGTGGTGTGTGTTGTGTATGCTGTGTGAATTGTGTGTTATACGTTGTGTAGTGAGTGTTGTGTGCTGTATGGTGTATGGTGTGAGTTGTGCGTTGCGTGTTGTTTGTTGTTTGTTGTGTTGTCTGGTGTGAGTCGTGTGTGGTGTGTGCTGTGTGGTGTGTTGTGTGTTGTGTTCCGCGTGTAGTGTGTTGTGTGTTGTGTGTTGTGTCGTGTATGTTATGTGTTGTGTGTTGTGTGTTGTGTGTGTTGTGTGTTTGTTGTGTGTGCTGTGTGTGCTGTGTGTGTCGTGTGTTGTGTGGTGTGTGGTATGTGTTGTGTGGTGTGTGTTGTGTGCTGTGTGCTGTGTGATGTGTGGTGTGTGTTGTGTGTTGGGTGTGAGTGTGAATATGAATGTGTACGAGTATGTGTGAATGTGTGTGCGAATGTGTGTGAATGTGTGTGAATGTGTGCGTGTGAAATTGTGTGTGTGTGCGTGTGAGTGTGCGTGTGCGTGTGCGCGTGTGTGTGTGTGTGCGTGTGCGGGTGCGTGTGCGTGTGCGTGTGTAAGCATTGATGCACACGTCAAGAAGACGCTTTGGGCTCCCAATGCGGATGTCCCCTAGGACCCTCACCTCTCCCGCGGGCACTCGCCGAAGTGGCAATACCTGCTTGCGAACACTTCTGAAGAGGGGCCTTGGAACGAGAGGATGTATTGCAACATCTGGCCCTCCCCCCCTAATCTCCATCCGTCCCTTCAGCTTTCTCGCCCTCCCTCTTTCTCACCCCTCCCTCACTCCTCCCTCGCTCACTTCTCTCTCCTTATATCTCCCCACTCAATCCTCCATCCTCCCTCCTTCTCCTATTCTGCCGCCTCCTCCACTCAGCCCTGCCTCCCTCCCTCGCCCACTCCTCCCATCCACATCCCCCTGCATCTCCCCCCTCTCTGATCCTTCTCCGGCCACCTCCATCCACCCTCCCCTCCTCCACCGCCTCTGCCGCATCCCCTTCCCTCTCCCTCGTCTGCTGCTCCATCTTCCCCCCCACACACCTGCAGATTCCCAACCCGCCCACCCTCCCTCCCAGGGGCTGGCCTGGGTCGAGCTCGGAAGGAAGATGGTCTGGGTGTAGTCCCCGATGCGTTGCTTGAAGTCGCGGGGCGCGAGGGCGGGCGAGTAGAACTGGGCGCGCCGCGAGGGCTCCGAAGTGGGTGCTCTGCTCGTCACGACGACGACAGCGACGGTGCCCATGACGGCCGCGGCGCTGCAGGACAACGGTGGAGCGCAATGGCCAAGCCACCAAGATCAAACAGACAGGTAGCAAACCAATAGCGCTGAAAAGAGAATAAACATCTCGTGGAAATTGTGCTTGCCAAAATGCTGAAGTCGATTCCAAGGTCTCCTCCTCACGCTGCTTGTGTACCTGGAAGATCGCGGAGGCGGGTTTTGCATGTGTGCGGCGAAAACTGTTTCACGCTTTCGGCTCTGTGGGGGCCCCTGGCGACCTCTGGAGGCCTCATGGACTTCCGGAGATCTGCGGGGATCTGCGGGGACCTGCCAGGGTCAGGATCCGGGGTGGATGCAAAATTGATCATCATCTCCTCCTCATCATCATCAACCTCCTCCTCCTCCTCCCCCTCCTCCTCCTCATCATCATCATCATCATCATCATCAGCATCATCATCATCATCATCATCATCATCATCATCATCATCACCAGCATCATCATCACCAGCATCAGCAGCAGCAGCGTCAAATCATCATGGTAATCCTCCTCCTCCTCATCATCATAATCCTCATCAGCACCCTCCTCCTCATCCTCATGCTCATCCTCCTACAACTCCTCCTCCTCCTCCTCCTCCTCATCATCATCACCGTCAAAATCAAAATCCGCCGACCCTGTCGGCGTGTGGAAGAGGCTTTGTTGTTTGCCCCATCTTCCTCGTCGTTCCCTTTTCCCGTTTCCATGTAGCGTCGTCGCTCCTGTCCCTTCCCTACAGCCTTCTCCTCCACTGCGCCCGTCGCTTTCTCTCCTGTCCTAAAACCTTTTCCTGAAGCGTGTCGGTACAAACCGAAACGGAACAACGTCGCCTCTGAGTCAAAGGGAAGCCCCTTCCCTTTCTTCCCTTCCCCGCCAGGGGGGGGGGGGGGGTCCGGGGGGGGGGGGGTCCCGGGGGGGGGGGGGGTCCTGGGTCAGATACGCCGCCCTCCCGGCGTCGCTTCTGTCCCTTCCCTACGCCGCCCTACGGCTCAATAATTAGGGGTCAGAGACCCCTAATTATTGAGCCGTGTAGGAACGCCCTGCGATCCATCTGATGCCGTCTCAAACCCCTCTCAGACATCTTTCCCTGCTCCTCCTCTATGGTTTTCGTCGTCCACGCCTGCTCCATCCTCTTACTCCTCCTCCCCCTTCTCTCCCTTTTCCATTTCTCCTCCTCATCCTTTTCCTCCTCCTCTTGCTCCTCCTCCCCCCTTCTACTCCTCCATCTCCTCCTCCTCCTCTTCCTCCTCCCCCCTCTCCCCCCCTTTGCCGTCGACAGCCGAGGCCTCCAGGGTCGGCGGCACAGGCCGTAAGGCCCGCGCAATAATAATAATAATAATAATAATAATAATAATAGTAATAATAATAGTAATAATAATAATGTTCAGAATACTATTCATCATCATCACCAGCATCATCAGTATTTTCAGTCTCACCAATATCATCATCATCATCATCATCATCATCATCATCATCATCATCATCATCATCATCATCATCATCATCATCATCATCATCATCATCATCATCTGCAGCAGCATCAGCATCATCATCATCATCACCATCATCATCTTCATCATCATCTTCATCATCATCAACATCACATCATTTTCATTAGCAACAGCATCATCATCATCATCATCATCATCACCAGCAACAGCATCAACAACAAAAGCATTATCATCAGCATCATCATCGTCATCATCAGCAGCAGCATCATCATCAGCAGCAGCGTCACCATCACCGTCATCATCATCATCATCATCATCATCATCATCATCATCAGCAACATCATCACCACCACCAGCATCACCAGCATCAGAAGCATCAACATCACCATAATCATTAGAATCATCATCATCATCATCATCATCGTCATCAGCATAACATTGTCGTCAGCATCGTCACCATCATCAGCAACAGCAACATCGACATCAACAACAACATCATCATCATCATCATCATCATCATCACTAGCATCATCATCATCAGCAGCATCAGCATCATCACAACCATCATCATCAGCAACATCATCATCATCAGGATCACCTGTACCACCACCATCATCAGCATCAACACCAGCATCATTAACATCAGCATCAGCATCATCATCATCAGCAGTATCAGCATCATCATCATCATCATCATCATCATCATCATCATCATCTCGTCTTCATCCTCTCCCATGGGCCTGGAAGGGTACCCCTGCGTCCCAGCTCCAGAAGAACACCCGGCGCTTGCCGTTGGTGCCGATTTCCTGCGGGTCCCACTCGTTGAACAACACGCAGGTCTGCACGTCTGTCGTGCCTGATCGGGACACAACAGAGATAGAGGAACATGGAGGAGGGGGAGTAAGATGGAGCGTGACTCGCCGGCACGATCAGTTCGGACGGCGAGCTGGAAGCAGGACAATACGTCAAAACTCACGCGGATATACACATGACAAGGCCCAGTAGAATTTGTCAGACGCCGCAGTGGTGCTGCTGCAATTGATCATAGAGGAAAGCTGAGCTAGGTTGAACTTGCCGCGACTGCTGCGCAGCATTAGCTGAAAATGAAAAGCCTGATTTAACAGACCTTGACAAGCTTGATTCTAGCAGAGAGCAACCTAGCGATACTAGCGCTGAGAACAGATGAATTCAACAGCAGACTGAGAGCAGCCTGGCCTTGCGCTGGTCAACCAGCTGCACTAAGCTAGAAGCACTGACTGTTTGGTATCTCCTGCGCAGAAATGGAAATTCAGGACATGGGACGGAAGCATGCTACCAAGCAAAGGTGGCTGGTAAGCATACGGCCTGCGTCCACACCAAATCGCCGAGAAGCCCGATAGGGTGCACATGCTGCTGAGAACGACTTGTTAGAGCGCAGCGTTACTGCCGAGTTGTAGATTGGGGAGCATAGAGTTTTCCTCGAAACCCACATGCACTAAGTCAAGACTCTGGCCATACTGGCTCTGCACATTGCTGTGAGGGAGCTCAGAAACAATCCGAACAATGCCGAATGTTGTGAACCATTTCCCGCACAGGGCAAAGATTGCATGACCAAGAAGCGTGATGTCTGCACCACCCATGCAGTCAGACACCTGTGACACCACACCTGAATCCATGATCAAATCTTACCGCAGTGGTGACGCTGGGCGTGATACGTCGAGTACTCCGAGACCTTGCGATCCAGCAAGGAACTTCCAGTCCTCCCCAAGAGCTATGGCTGTACCACCCTAGCTGGTGGAAAAACACCAGTCTTGATGACACTGCCGATCCGAGATGGAGTCACGGGGTTCGAAATTACCATGGAAGGCAACACCTTTGCCACCAGCAAAGAACATCGTGTGATCGATTGCCGCAGTTGCTGTGCCAACATCGCATGTTAATATACAAGTGTCGATGGCGCCACCAACTCATGATGGAGCCATGGGGGATCGAGATATCGTACACAGCGAGCCTTTTCCCACCAACAATGAACATTGTGCCGCCCAGATGGGCGGTGGCTCAGGGCACTTGTCTTGATGACCTCACTGACACGCGAGGGTGCCGCATGCTTGAAGTTGTCGTAAGCGACAAACCCCATCATACTAGCAACGAACATCGCTGCGTCAGCAAAAGCAAGCGCGGAACCAGCAACACCGTGCAGCACACCTGTTTTGATGATAGGGCCAAGGCGCAAGTGCGCCTTGGGGTTTCGGGTATTGTGCACTGCGAACCCCTTCCCACCGGCAACGCATCTCTATGGCTGCAGTCCCTCACAGAGATGACAACACGCATGGTTGGATGACCGTCCCAATGCGCGACGGAGCCGAGGGATTCGATATGTCAGACACAGCAAGCCCATGACCACCAGCAACGAATTCAGTCTGGACGAGCAGACTTGATTGCCACGCCGCCACCGTCAGTAATCGCGCCAGTTGTGATAACACCACCAACGCATGCTTCAAACATCTGTGATGCACCGATAGCAAGCAAGAAGCGCGTGTTTATTCCCCAAGCAATACTCCTACTCAGGGGTTCTTACTTCTCTTCTAAAGAAATGGGCCCGTGCGCGGCCCCGGCAGCCCAGTTTCCCTTTGTCGCCGCGCCAATTTTCCCGATAAAAAACTGTTTGCGGGCCCAGCGGCCCCATTCCCGCCCGTCGCCACCGCCCCGTTTCCACCACCCCTCCTCGCATTGCTTTGCATTGTGTTGCATCGATTTGCATTGCGTTGCATTACGTTGCAGTGATTAGCATTGATGCGCACTGCTTTGCATTGCATTGCATTGCTTTGCATGGCGTTGCATTGCTTTGCGCCACATGGATTGCACCATATAGGTTGCACCGCATCGATTGCACGAATCAATGTTTGGGGCCCATGCTAGCTAACATCTTATAGGACTCGCAGGTTATGGTATCTCACCGCCGATTTACACAAGGGCTAGAAATCTGGACCTGAGCCAGATTTGAGCCTGGATAAAGTAGGGGAGCCTGCTGGTGGACGGAGGAGGAGGCGAATGAATCCCGTCTGCTGGTAAGCCCTGTTCGCGATACGGCTGGCCTCGCCCTCCCGGGACGAGAACTTCGAGAAGTTGTCGATTACAGAACTTGTCCTCGGTTGCGCCCTCAACGAAAGGAGGACAGATACGCGGTACTTTTCGTGACCTTTGCGCTGGCGGGTCAAGCCCCGCCCAGGCTTGCTGTAGGAGCACCTCCCAGCACAAAGTCTGGGTGGAAGTTGCCCACATGCCGATATGCAGGTTTCGCTCATCATCGGGTACGCCTTGAATTGCGCTGGCCTGCACTCAGGAAGTGCACGAGCGCCGAGGGGCGGACTGGCCACACACCACGCTGGCGGAACACCGGCCGCGTAGACTGCAGATGCAGATTGCAAGCAGCTCTCCGATGTCCTTGATTAACGCCACTGCAGCACCACCCAAAGCTCCTGCGGTGCGAGCAGCGGCGATGACAGGTCGAGTCGCACCGCAGGCGCCGTATAAGGCGAGCTGCGCCGAGCGCGATCCAGCAGGTCCAAAAACTCCTTGCCCAAATTCTGCGCGTGCTTCGCATCCAGGATCGAACTCGTTGACGAGGACTGCTGTACTGGCACATACTCCCCTGACGCCAGCAGAGCCAGCCTGGGCCGAGGCTGTACCCATCGTCTTGGTGCTCAGCGACAACTCGCCCTCATCCTCCCTGCTGTGCTTCACCTTCGACACAACGATCTGGGCCCACGACATTTGCCAGCTGGGCGCCAGGGTAACTGCCCAGGGCAGCCATATCGCTGGCTAACCGCTCCTCTCCCGCAATCCGCGCCGCCTGCCACTCGTGTATCTGCTGGCCGGGCGAACAGAGCTGCTTCGCCTGAATATTGATATAGATCTGCTCCAACCCCTGCGGAGTAAGAGCATCCGGCTCCGAGAGCACGAGCGCGTCCATAGCAGGGGCCGACTCCTCCCGCGCCTGCGCCATGCATTCCAGCTTACGGATATGATTGACGACCATCGTGACCTGGTCCTTCAGCAGTCTGTCTTGCGCATGCACAGCCCCAAGGCAGTGGTACCGTCTGCGGCTGTCCTGACGCCGAGAAGATCATGTCACAAGCCTCCGTGAGCACCTCGAGTTTAACCCAGTCGACCTCCTTCTACTGCCGCTTCTCGCAGCCCTTCGTTCTGACCCCATCTGATCTGCATGTGGTTCACAATTTGGTTCAGCAGCAGCAAGCCGATCTTCCCCTGCTGCTGCGCCAAGCTGCATGTGAGATGGTCCTGCATGGCCAGCATTAGGTCTCACGGTACCGCGGGCTGGCACTCGACACCCTCTCCTGGGCAGCACCCGCCGTGGCCCTTTGGCTCAAGCTGGTTGTGTCGATAGTTCTGCGCGGTGACTCTGCATTCACGGAGGCCACATGCGATGAGCGGGTCTGTTGCCTGCGCTGTCCTGCTCACTGCATTCGCGATGACACCCGTCCTAGGCGTGATAGCGCAGCGTGCACGTCTTCTTCCAGCATTTGGCGGTTTCGCGGAGCTCGATCGCTTGCGGCCTTGGACGCTGGTCGCCTGCGAGCGAAGGCACGCGGCTGGATTCGCCAAAACCCTGCGCGCCAAGGCCAGCTGCGCCAGAGCTGAACCGCGGAAGTGATGCGAGCGGCGCGCAGGCTCGTGCGCAGAGCTCTGCTCGGGCTCACATTTGCAAAGACGGGCCCCAGTGCGTGACGCCGCGGCTGCTGCTGCTGCGGGCGAGCTGTTACTTTCGGAGGATAGCTGGTGCTGCAAGATCTGCACAGCGGACAGCATGGCGAGGCAACGGAACTGGCTGAAGCGCGCGACTGGGGAGCCCTGTGCGCCAGCGGAGTCTCATCGCGTCAGCGTGAAGAGCAGCGCATGGGCTGACACGAAGGATGTCGCGCCCTTGTATTCGCCACCAGTGCGGCGTGTGCAAGCAGGGGGAGCGCGCGGTGTCGACGGTTTCCAGGCACGTTTGGCAGGGTGGAGGGTATCGGGAGCCTACTCGAGCGGCTGCTAGACCCATCGCTGACCATGGGAGAAAGCTGGAAGGCTGCGAGGTGTACAAAGACGAACGCGGCAAGAAGACGGGGGTCGTAGGCCAACTCGGGATAGTGACGGTCCAGATGCAGATCCAAGAGCGCAAGGTGAAGAAAGATGAGGACGACGACGACGACGACGACGACGACGACGACGACGACGACGCAACGGAATGACAATACATTAGCGCACGCACTGGAAACAGAGAACATTCCGCCAGAGTCCTCCCCCCCTCAGATCAATGCTGAGCGGGCCAGGGAGGCGAAGGAACCACAGAGAAAGCGCAACATTAGAGAAGTGGCCTGCTAAGGCACCAGGAGGGGAAGAAAGAGGAGGAGAAAGGACGAAGCAAAACAGGATGAGAAGGAGAAGTAGGAGGAGGAGGAGAAGGAGGAGGCGGAAGGAAGGAAAGAAGAAAGAGGAGAAATACACCGTGCGGACGGAGGAGCAGCAGCAGAAGGAGAAGGAAGACAAGCAGAAGGAGAAGCTTGGGACTCGGACCTCGCGACTCGGAGAGCAACTTGATGCATCGGGAGTTCGGCAAGTTGGGAAACCCTGAGGTCTGGCGCTGGAGGTCAAAATTCAAGCGGGCTCCGGGCCGAAAACCGAACCCACCCAACGTGTTCAGAAGTCGTGCCCTCGGGATGCTCGGGATACTCAGAAGGACGCGACCAAATAGACGCGTGCAGCCTGTGTAAGCAATGGATATGGGCGAAGCTGTCACGCGATCGGACTCCATCTGGTGCAGATCCCCACGCGACCGACTTCGGAAAGGGGCGCACGACGCGCGCCTCTCCATGACCCCCCGCGCGCGAAGGGGGTCGGCGGCCCACGGAGGCGGTGCAGACGGGGCCGTCGGAGTCGCCCGGCCAGTCCCAGACACTGATGCTCTGCGCCTCCTGGCGACCGCCCAAGTGCCCGCCTGAAGAAGAGAAGATGAGAACGAAGAAGATGAGACAAGAGAGGAGAGGAGGACAAGGATGATGATGATGATGATGATGATGCTGATGATGCTGATGATGATGATGATGATGCTGATGATGATGATGATGATGATGATGATGATGATGATGATGATGATGATGATGATGATGATGATGATGATGATGATGATGATGCGCCCAGTTGAACACAAAAACTCAAGAGCCAATTTCTCCAGGCCTGTCTTTACAACCGAGGCCCGAGGCTGCGCAAGAGATCGCCTGCCAAACTCCAAATAATTTTGGGATTCCGCGTCCCATCCGGGTTACGACGACGACGACGACGACGACGACTGCAGGGGAGGATGCAGACGGGTATAAAAAGAGAGGGACAGGGGAGGGGCAGGGAGGGCGGGAGGTGGATGGGGAGGCGGGGCGGGACGGGGAACTGGAGACTGGCGGCGGTGGGCGGGGGGAAGGGGAAGTGTCTCTGAGAGCCCGTCACCCTGGCCACTACTGGCGTGAGCCGTGCTACGCCGTGCCGTGCCGTGCTGCCGTGTGGCTCCATCTGTATATAGAGGCGCACTTTGTCGCCCGGCGTGTGATCTGATGGGGTGAACCATGCCGTGTCGCACCGTGGTGCCATGTGGTGCTGAGAGCTGCTGCGCAAGTAGCTTAGAAGGTGCCATGTGTCGCACAAGACGTGATCTGGTGGTGTGACCCTTGCCACGCTGCGCAATGCCATTCCGCCCTGTGCTTTGATGCCCTGTGGTTCTGCGTGGTGCCGTGCGGGTAGTTTAGATGGAGCCCTGTGTCGCCCCTGATCGAATCTCGAACTGTATACCGTGCCGTGGCAAACGATGGTGTCGTGCGGTGGTGCCGTGTGGTGCCGAGAGGGTAGAACAAATATTTGTTGTCTGTCTTCATTTTACGCCCGTGCGGGTAGATTAGGAGGGCCCCGTGTGGACAAAGACCTCATTTGGTGCCGTACCGTGCCATGTCCTTATGCCACGTGGTGACAGGTGCGAAAAGTTTCGAATGGTAGCAATGGCACAGCGTAAGGGGGGAGGCTCCAACCAACCAAAAATAGCAACGGCTACTTCGCTGCTCAGACGCAGGACTTCTGTGTGAGAACGATGAAACCTTAGGATGATACCTGCTTGACCCTGGCTACAGCGTAGAGGGAGCTAGTAGCGTTCAGTGGCGGCCCAACTGGGGGTCTTGACGAGAACAAACCACTGAATATGATAAGCTGGCCGAGCGGTGTGACTACCCCCGCTTCATCAGCGACAGCGTTTGAACATGAGGCCCATTCGAGAGGCAACCCATCCGCTGCAAGTTTGATTTTAGTATGTCGGGAAAGGCGGACCAACTGCATCCAGGATGCATACGCTGCATAAGAAGAAGATGCCGTCAGATGACGCGAACACTTTTAACGGCCGTCTCAAGATGATAGCCGCGAACGCTGTTCACGGCCCTGGCAGGAATGCTTCAGCTCAGGGCCCGGGAATGCATCCATCAAGATCAGCACAATCGGTCCATGACTTGGGAGAGCGGGCAACTGCGAGCGATATGAAGAAAAAACGCCTGACCAGACTGCCAAGAATGTAAACTTCGCAAAGCGAATATTGCAAGGCGAAACGATTATGATTCCGTCGCATTACGCTGACGACTCACATACACGAAGCAGGTATCATATAGTTTTGCCGTCAGAATGCACCAAGCTGCCTTGTGAGCCACCTGAGTGCAGATGTGCAGATATGACGCGGGACAACGAAGCTGTGCAGTAGCTGATGCAGCGCTGCGCAGTCGATGACCGAGGACTCCGAGCGACGCTTGGGTTTACATTTGCCCAAGACGGCGCCCTCGGAAGCGATCATTGGAGAGCGAACTCGGCAGGGCTGCCCGCGACGAAAGACAAGGTGATCAAGCGGTGCAGCCGCGCAAAGAGCATGGGGCCGCGCGCTGGGACAGATAGCAAGACAGTGCTGTGAGCTCAGCGGGGGAGATCGGGCATGCTACCGAGGGCCAGGCGCCAGGGCCTGAAAGGGGGCATCCGAAGGGCTTCTAGACTACCCACGAGATCGCGCATACATGGAAGAAGGGGAGACGAAGGTGGAGGGAGGAGCAGGGAAAGGGAGGAGGGAGGAGGGAGAAGAGAGGAGGAAAGATGGCGGCTGGAATAGAGGGGCGTTTGGTTCGAATGAGCCCTGCGCGAGATCATGCTTGTTATGTGGATCGCGAAGGGAGTGCAGCCGCGCGGCAAATCACACTGAAGGCATTTGAAACAAGCGCCAGGTCACTCGATACCTGTGCCCTGTGTCAAATCCCAGCTGCGCGGTGCCTGACAAGACAGGAAACAGGAGGAGAGAGGACATAAAAAGACGAGAGAAGGAAGGGAGGCGCACGTCAGTTATGCCGGTGGCCGTGTCTGCATGGTCCAGGACTCCACCTAGGAACGGTGGGCAGGTTGCCGCACACGAACAGCAGACCTATCACACCAGGGACTGGAGGTTGTCTCCAATACTCCGAAGCGAAGGAAAGGGGGGGATGAGAAGGAAAGGGAGCAAAAATGGCTGGACGACCCCTTGGTGTATGACCACTTTGTCGGCAACGACCGCTGTGGGTCCTGCCGCGGAACGAGCATGCCTAGGGAAAACATACACGCCCCCAAGGGGTGTGGGGGGGCACTCGTAAGTGCCGAGCCTGGCCGCACAACTAGAGGACCACAAAAACGTCAATCATATGGGCGCAATTTCATCATCCGCTGGTGAAGGAGGTGAAGCAAATACCCTTTCTGAGGAACAAAATCTCAGGAGGGGCATTGGTTCAAAGATGTGCCGACTCATTTGAATAATCGACTAAAAAAGCGCAGGCTGGGAATGGTGGAATGGAGTAAAGCCACTCACAAGTGAGGCTGGTCGGGCACCTCTTGTCAACAGAGGAGGTCGCCAGACCACTCACCCCGTACATTATGAGATCGGCAATCGCGCACTTGGAACATCTTGAGGGCATTACCAAGTGGAGGGCAGGCATGCTGTGTCAAACTTTACCCTGCCCTTCGAGAACAAGAGCATGGAGCCGTACAACCTACAACCGGGGATGGACACCTCGTTCCAACGGAGGGAGCAAGACCACTTAAAAGTGGGGCTGGCCATACACTTCATGTAAGCTGATACTTCCCCCAAGGAGGAGGGGAGTGAATGCTGAATGCTGGGGTGCCCGAGCCTGAAGCGTATGGGCATCATCCGAACACTCTGATTCGCCAGTGAGCACGTTCAGGCGCCAGCCGTTAGGCAACACTGAGCCCGCATCGGTTCGCCTGCATGGAGGAAAAAGCACCCGAACCGAAATGGGGCACCAAAGATTGGCCGCGACAGAAACGACGATCCCAAAAACTACGGGGGTGGCAGGAAGGAGGCAAATGTCTGCCTGCCTGTCTCTGAAAGCGCAGGGGGCAAAATGTGAACCGCAGCGTGGAGGAAGGAGGAGTAGGCGCCAAAAGAAACTCAACGAACACATGAATGTACCTGCAGTGCTACCCCCAATAGGTGCTTTGCTCTCCAGTCGGCTGGAGGCTAAGGAGGAAGTGAAGAAATCATTTTTGTTGAGAAGAGGGAGGGAAAGGCAAAAGGGAGACGTCGCATACGCCTGATCATTAGCAACTCGTGCCGGGGAGTGGGCAAGCAACCCTGCCGCAGGACCGTCATCGCTCTTTCCTCCCGAGTGAGACCTGCAGGAAACCAATGGCGACTGAGACGAATTGCCCTCAAAGCGAATCGGGTCGCGGCTGCATACGTTGTGTCTTCCCCCTACCGCCTGGCCCGGACAGCCACCGCCGAAAATCCAACACAGTATTAAGGGATAGCGGAGGAAGGAGGAGGGACAAAGAGAAGGAGGGAGAGGAACACACGAGCTGGCAAGTATTAGGCTGCGTACCCGACTTTCCCCAGTCTGGGACAGAAGAGGCAGCCGCAATGGAGAGGGGGAGGAGGGGAGGAAGGGGAGCAGAAAGGCCAAGTGCGCTGAGACTGCAATGCCCCGGCCCTCGGCCGAGAGCGACGCAACATGCTCAGGAAAGGCAGGGTGGCAAGATGGCCGTGCTATGATTGCAGGCGGCTGGCAAGAGAGGACAGTGCGAGCACGTGGACGACTCCCAGGTCAGCGAGCGTCGGCGAGACCGGGGGGCCCTCCACCAGCCACCTCCGCGTGCCGGCGCGAACGCCAATTCCCGCACGGAGGGCGAAGGCCAATTCCCGCACGGAAGTGCAGAAATCATGTTTCAAGAGTGTGATAACGCTGCGGATATCATAGATGGACACCCCGTACGAGAACAGGGTTACCCTCAGCAACCACTATTCCACACGGTTTCGATCAAAGAAGCCTCACAGCCCTCACAGCCCTGTTTAGTGCAAAATCGCTGGAATGAGAGGGAGGGGAGCAATGAGGATCTCCCCATGACCCATTTGCTGGTCCCGAAGGGCAGCGATGAACTAAGACATCCTGTCTATGCTTCTGCCTTGACTGTCGGCAGAACATGGCGGACAAGTACGGCCGGAAACGGGCGAATGCCGAGTGCGGTGTAGAATATATGCGCTGGCATCCTTCGCATGTTCGCCGTGTCGACCGAGGTGGAGGCGGAGGACGAGCACGGCTGAGGAGCCATTGCATGCGAGGACAAAGAAGGCACAACTGTGGGGAGATGCGAGGTGGGAGGGGAGGGGAACTCGCTCTCCGGCGTGAGGAGGTCCGTCCCCTTGCTACCTCCGTCTTCAGAGATGCTCGGGAGGGACTTGTCGGCCTGCAGCCCAGCTGCACCTTAACGCCCCTCTTCCTCTCCAACTTCACCTCCACGAGGTCCGTGTCCCGGTCCTGGACCTTCTTTGTCCTTGCCCGCGGCTGGACTATGTGACGTGGCGGAGCGCCTCGGCAAAGGCTGAACCCATCCGGATGGCCTGGCAGCCTGCATGCTGCAGGGCAGCAAAACTCTTGAAGAGGAGCCGCACCGCTCGCGCTGGGGCACCCGCGGTCTGCCCCCGCCGCGAAGCAGCGGATCGGCCAGCACGCCAGGGCGGATCCATGCTACCGCCAAAGCGGGATGGGGTCAGGGAAGGGGCGGGAAGACAACGGCGGGGAGTCGCCTGGCTTGGGTTTACGGCCTCCGCCAGGAGGCGACCTGAGTCTGGCCTGGAGGAGGGAGGGAGGAGGGAAGAGGAAGAGAGAAGGACCAGAAGGAGCAGCAGCAGCAGCAGAAAGGGGGGGGTGCGCCTGTCGCTCCCAAAAGGGAGGCGCCTATCAGAGCATCGGCAGGCCGCACACGATGCTCACCGCGCAGAGGCGCAGAGCGAGGGGCCACCCTCCCACCCATCCTGCCCGCACAAAGGAGGACGACAACAACTACACTCCGACACCGATCGTGGCCCCAGGATGGGCCTGGCCAGTATCGGTATCGGTGTACGGTTGTCGCCGTCCGAACAAGAGAGGCGGGCGAAGAATGAAGGCCATCCTGCTCGGCATTGGCCATATGCAGCCTCCCGGTCTCCCCCGCCTGGCCAGGGGCTCCGACCATCGTCGCGCCAGCGTCCCCCATAGGCACCTGGGCTCGCGAGCCGGGGAAAGTGGGGGGCAGAGAGGGGAGAGGGGGACGACGAGGCACAGCGGAGGGACAAGGGGGCGAGAAGAATCGAAGATGGCGAGTGCGACCTCCTCCTCCTCCTCCTCCTCCTCCTCCTCCTCCTCCTTCTCCTCTTCCTCCTCCTCCTCCTCCTCCTGCTCCTGCTCCGCATCATCATCATCATCATCATCATCATCATCATCATCATCATCATCATCATCATCATCATCAGCAGCAGCAGCATCATCATCATCATCATCATCATCATCATCATCGTCAGCATCATCATCATCATCATCATCATCATCATCAGTAACATCATCAGCATCATCATAAACGTCATCATCATCAGCATCATCATCAGCATCATCATCAGCAGCATCATCATCAGCCATTTGGGCTCTAACCGTTCTGGGCCCAGGCCGCGCACCCGTGCGCCTAGGCCTTGGCGCCGCGCTCTTCAGAGCGGCCCTTGGCGGCGAGCCATGATCGGGTGATGCTGGGCATGGCGAGCGCGCCGCCGCTCCTCGTCGCCCGCCGCGGCAACGTCGAGCTCGAGGTGCACTCCTACCTCATCGCCGAGGCGCTGGTGGCCCACGTCTTCGCTGGGGAGGCAGAGGACACGGGCAGCAGCGAGGCCCGGCGGACCGCCGAGCAGGCCCGGCAGCGCCCCGCTGCCGAGCAGCTGGAGGGCAGCCCGGCAGGCTCGCTCTTCATCGGGGACCTGCATGCAGCCCATCCTGGAGGTGGACGTGGACGAGCAGGACGACGAGATGGCGCAACACGTCGAGAGCGGCGTCGTGGTCCTGGACTTGGCGAGGGACGACGAGTGGTGTGGTGGCTCCGGAGTCGCAGCAGCTCGTCAAGTCGCTGCAGGTGCCGATCTGGCTGAGGGCGAGGGTCGCGGTGGCGAGGGGAACTCGTGCGAGCAGGTAGGCCTGGTCGCGCGCGTGCAGGCGCTCCCTGCAGTCCACGTCTTCCCCAAGCTGGAGGTGCAGCAGGAGATCGCGGACGCTGAGGAAAAGGTCCCCCTGAGGACACTGACAGCACCAAGCGGCAAGTGAGCGAGGAGTTCACAGCCCGAGGGGACAAGGGCGGCTCGAGTGTCGGGGAGCAGCTGCTGCACGACATTGCGGGCGTCAGCAAGGGCTTCACGGAGGGCGGGCTGGAGAGCAAGCTGGAGGCCGAGATCGCCAGCGAGCTCGCGAAGACGGCGCGCGCCAGGGGCCACCCAGGGCCGCCGCCGGGGCCGCCGCGGGCCCCTCCTGCATGGACGACTTCGTCCGTCCGTGCGAGCAGGCACGCGCCGAGGGCCAGCCCGTGCCGCCGCAGCAGGAGGCTGTGGTCTCCAGCGAGATGTTCCTGGCCAAGGTCGGGGACGGGCTCAGCGTCGGGGAGCAGCTGCTGGACGGTGTCGCGGTCGTCGGCAAGGGCTTCACGGAGAGCGAGGAAGAGCTTAGCTTGTAGCAGCGCCTCGGCCCCGTGATCACGGCCAACCTGGAGGCCTACTCGCGGGTGGTCGCGGCGCGCGCCACCTGGCAGAACCCAGTAGCGGCTCGCGACCGATGTGCTGGTTGACAAAACGTTCGAAGCCCCTGTCGTGGCGTCGAAAGCGCAGGTCGAGGGCTACCCCACGGGGCCGTCCGTTGGGGCTCCTGAGGACCAGACGTACGTGGAGCTGCCGTCGGCGATGCTTGAAAACCTCGACCAGGCGGCGAAGGCAATCGGGTTCGGTGGGCACGATTGGGGCACGGTTTTCGGGGCACTTCGTCGTGAAGCTACCGTCGATGCGGATTGCTTCGCGCTATACAAGGCCACGGTGGAAGGGTTCCAAGTTGCAGTGCCGTCGACATCGTGATAGGGATGGAGCTGGACCGCACCGCCGGGTACCGGTACCTGGGTCTGTCGTCCTTCCTCGTGTGCGGGTACAGAATGCCCGCGCACTTCTTGGGACTCGATCTATGAATAGATTGGGGAACCGCCGCGGCGGCAAAACAACTATTCGGCCAACCGTGTAAATCCCATCCAATCCCACCATCATTATCAGCATCATCATCGCCATCATCATCATCAGCACATCCAACATCGGAGCCCTCACCATCACCACCACCATCATTACTATCATCATCATCATCATCATCATCATCATCATCATCATCATCCTCATCATCCCCATCATCAGCATCGTCAACAACATCCTCATCAGCAGCAACAGCAGCACCAGCACCACCACCATCCCCATCATCATCGTCATCAACCACCATCATCATCAGCAGCATTATCTGCATCAGTATCATCGTAGCCATTTCTTTCATCATCATCATCATCAACAACAACATCATAATACGAATCTTCTTCATTCATTCCATATGCACCAACGTTATGACAATCACCACCATCACCATGATCATCATCACCGTTAGCATCATCATCATCATCATCCTCATCCTCCTCAACCACCTCCTCGTCAGGCGGGGCTCTTCACCGACCTCAGCGGTCTCGCCAACGTGCAGGCGGCGATTGAACTAAGCCCTCCAGGGGTCTCCATCGCGGGCCATGGTTCTGGGAAGGGGGGTAAAAGAGGATCGAGAGGGAGAAAGGGCCGAGGAGGAGAGAGGGGAACGGGAGGAAGGAGGGTGGAACGCAGGACCAGTGTACCAATGGATTGCCCGCACAACTGTATGCTGGAAACTGCATCGAGCTGCAGGTACTCGCGATGGCCAGCGGCGCAGGAAACGCAAAGGCAAACGCAAAAGTCAGACGCCGAGGCGCGTGGACGCACCACCACACTCAATGGCGGCAGACAACGGACTGCCAAGCCGCCCAATCTCTCAGCTTTGCTGGTACAAGAACGGCACGCCGTTGCAGTTGGCCGTTCCATTCCTTCCTCAGTCTCCCAACGTGGGCAGAACGTGCGCCGCTCCAGCTCGTCGCTGTCTGGGGACCTCGCAACGCGGCCATATAGCAGCAGTTGGCGCCGCAACTGCCCGTTGGCCAGCGGCGGCGCCCCTGCCTCTCGAAGCACCCTCAGGTTCGAGAAGCGGGAGACGAACGATGGCTGTATTCCCGAAACGACACGCAGACACCTGTAATGGAACCTAGTTAAGCGCCGCGGCATTCGACAAGGTGGAGCTGGGACCGCAAAGCAAAATGAAAATCACCAATGATTCTGAAACTTCAAGCTTCCTCGTTCTGGGCAAAGCGGCGCGTTTCCAGAAGCTCCTCAATATGCTAAATTCGCACCAGGCCTGTCCGATCGCGCGGCGCAACTCACTCTGGAAACTCCCGCTTGCGAACAGTAGCGCCCCGAGGTAGTTCATCACCTCCGTGGCGGGAATCTCCTGGTCGCCAGGCCCGCAGAGGCGGCGCTGTCGACCCAGCGGACATGGGCTGGAACTGGGACCAGTGCAATTCCATGGCGAGACACTTCCCGACAAGTGCAAGGCTGCCATGTAGCTCTTGCACATGTCATTCATCTGCCCCCAGACGTAGCGCGCCATCTGCGCGCGGGGGAATATCAAATGCCTTCGCGGAGCGGCTGCTGCTGCACGGCGACGGAGGCCCTTGCCCAGGCATCGCGCAGAACGGCAGTCATTATCATCGCGAAGACAAATGGAGAAAGCGGGCACCCCGGCGAAATTCCAGAGCGCTAGGTGCGCTCTGAACAGAAAGCCAGGGAAGGCACCCACACTGAAGACTCTGCCCGCGCAATTATGTCTGATAACGCGCAGCATTTTCGCTGGGGGGCCAGCGCGTCTGAGCGCCGCGCACGCGTCGACGAGATTGATTAAGCCAAACGCCTTCTTCCAATCAAGCGCCACATTTTCTAATTCCTACTCGGCCACTTCTGCAAGCTTGCTCCTGGCCCACCCGTCGCCCGACGGCAAAGATCGCGACTTGCGCGCCCTTGCCGGTGCGAATCCGACTTGAGCGGCTCTCAGGCGGGGCCCAGCCCCTGCCGCCGGCAGCCGCCTGAGGGCGCTGGCGTGCATCTGATTGGGCAATTATTGTCGCAATGTTCAACATTTCCTTTCTTGCATAGCGACGCGACGTCTGCCGCGCGCCACTCCGCCAGGGTCTCTTCCGATACCCAGCGCGCGCGGCACGGCCCTGCGAGCCGCGCCACTCCATCGACTGCGCCGCCCACTGCCATCCAGTACTATGCTGAGATCTCGTCGCGCCCACAAGCCTTGCACTTCGCGAGGCGCTCGAGCACGACTTCGACATCTACCCTGGCGACGGCGCCCAAGTAAACAGGGAACTCGCCCCCCGAGGCCGGGCCGCCCATCGCCCCGGCCAGGCGACTACACCTTTGCACGCGCTTCAGGTGGTCAGGCATTGCATCCACCAACTGCCCACTGTCAACAGGATGCCCATCTTTATCCCTGAGCGCTCCGTTTGCGCGGCGTCGGGGTTCGCGGGGCAACCGACTTCGTCTCCGCCACCCAGTGCGCAACGATTAATCTGCGCGCGCCGCCACATCTACCTACGCCTCCTTCCAGGCCCGCTTGCGAAGGCCCCGCTTCAGGCCCCCATGCCCACATCGGCGCGCCTGCCGCCTGTCTTCGACCGGCGCCACCGTCTTCTCTGTCACCCGCGACCCACGCGCCTGCCTCGCTCGCCAGGGCGAAGTCTCTGCCGCGGCGCCCATGGCCCCGCAGCTATCTTCCAAATATCTGCCGCGTTCCCCCACCAGCCCCCGCGCCGGCCAACGCGCGCATTGAACGCGCTCGCAAACGTCTGCCTGTTTCGATGGCGCTGCAAGGCCCGGGCGTCGCTCCCTGGCCTGGTCCGCGGCGACCCCCCCCCGGGGAATGCCGCGGCTCTGCGCGGGCGCAGAAGTGGTCCGAGGCAAGCGCTGCGCTTCGACGCGCCTCCAATTCACGCATGCTAGTGAGGGCGCCGACATCGCGGACCATCATGACAAGCATATTAAAACCATTCTCGGCGGCAGGCCCGCCCTCGAACGCCCCGGCCCCACGCGCGGGGCCATGCTGTCGGGGCCGCCTGGCGCGACGGCGCTCGCAATCAGCACGGCGTCGGACATGCATACTTCGAACAGTAAATCCTGGTCTGGAACTTCAGCGGCAGCAGACGCCGCTGCCCGAGCGCGCGCACGCCGACCGCGCCTACCTCTCCAGGCAGACAGCAGCCCAAGCGCGCATTGTGATCGCCAAAGATGAACCGCCCCACGTTTGTCGATTGCCGCCCGCAATTTCCGCCCAACTGCGCCACGGGGCGGAAACGGCCCTCCATCGGCCGGGCGCCATGAGAGGCACGCGCCGCGACGACACCGAGTGCGCCACCCGACGCTCGCGCTTTCAGTCCGCAGAGTCTGTCGGAAATCTGTTCGATAGATTCGACGGCCTTCTTACACCTCGGGGGCGCTATAAAGCCCCCCACACACGCATGACCGCTGGCCCATGCAACCCTAGATGACATGATGGCGCGCGCCCTCATCGCCTCGACCTCGCTCCACGACCCCCCCCCCCTCCACCTCGAGGGCGCGCGCTCCCCCCCCGGCCCCCGCGGGCCGCGCTGCGAACTTCCACTCGACGGGCCGGCCGGCTGCGAAGGCCCCAAGAAGCCGGCGCGCACCCTGGCCCTGATCGGCGCCGCTAGGTCGCGCCGACGCCAGCACCGTTTCACCCCCCACCGCTCTGCGTCGCCACCTCCTCCTCCGCCAGAGCGGCCACCGCCGCGGCCGCCAAGCTCGGGGCCGCGATTTCAGGAAAACGAAGCCCTCACACACACCCCCATCCCTTCTTCGCAAGCGTCGACGGACTGGGCGCGCCCCCGGGCCCCCTGGGCCCGCCCCGCAGCCAGGAAGGAGACTTCCCTGCACGCCCCCCCCCCGCCACTGCAATAACCGCCACTGTCGAGGAGCCGACTGCCGCTAGACCCATCCCGCTTCCATTCCTGAGCTCGACGGGGCCTGACGCCCCAGGCCATGGAGCTCCGTCTCAAATGCGGCGACCCCCGATCTCGCTGACATTTCGGGCTCGCTTCTCGCCGAGGCTGGCCTGGACGGGTTCGTCTCCAGCGCCTCTGCCGTCTTCGCAGTCTCGTCGACGGTCTCGTTCAGTGGGTCCACGGCGTCTTTGAAGCCCCCCTTGGGAGCTCCGCGCGCCTCGATGGCCTCGGCGCCCACGGAAATCGGCCGCAATTTCCCGCCGCTGCGATCGTCGCGATTGCTTGACCTTTCTTGGCAACAGCAACAGAATACTACCCGAAGAAAATAAGATCGGCCCTCTGGTCCGCTCGGCCCCCTAGGCCAAGTCGCGATCTGACCAGAGCAAACGGCCTCGGCTCCGTGACCCGCCGCAGCTGAAGCTGCCGATGCCACGGCCATCTCGCCGCCCAGCATCCAGAGCGACGAAGTCAGGGACATACAGAGCACGCTCGATGGGGGACCCGAGCGACGCCTCCAGGACAGCGGGTTCGCCAGGCACGCCCGTCACCCCGGCGGCGCAAGCGCAGTGAACGATTGAGCCCGGTCTACTTCGGACTCCGCGCCCGCGGGGCAGCACCGCAGAATTGCGCCAAAAGTATCGGGCGCGGGCGAGCCAGCGCGAATGGTGAATTGACATGGCGTCGAGCTTCCAGATGAGCTCTTGATGGGCGGGCGTTCGAACGCCCCTAGGGGCACAGTCGCCGGGGCCATCGCCCGCTCACTCGCACTGCCGAACTCCGCGGAGCACCCGCGACCAGAAGGCAGCGCACATGCCATTCGGCCAAACACGAACAGGCTAGGTAACCGATGATCATGCGCGGCGAGGAGGCGCCCGCGCAGCTTGCGCCATCCCCACAAAACGAACAACCATATATATACTGCGTTAGGAGCACCGTCGATGCAACGAGCGAACGAACCCTGCCGTCGCGGGCACGAAGCAGGCGGCCCGCCCGGGCGGCAGGCGCACCGTTGACGGCGCGGGGGCCCTGGAAAGGGCTCAGCGCTTGAAGAACAACTGGCCTTCTCTTTCATGGTCTTTCCACACCTCCGGAATTGCACCTGTTTTGAACCATGGCTCCCAATTTCTCTCAGCAGCGAAAAAAAAAACGATCATCTTCCCATCTAACAAGTCGCCCTGGTCGCAAGCGGATCGGGCAAGACACGATGCCTCTTGATGGCGTGTTCCACCATGCACTGTCTATCCATGTCATTGCCCTTTTCGACCAACTGTCAGCAGGCATGCTCCCAATCTTGCCTGCCCAACGCCATTCCGCCTCCAGGAACGCTTCGACTCAGCGCGATACTATCGCGCGTCTTGCTTTGTTTGGCCTCGGCAATTCGCACGGCTCGCTTGACCCAAAACAATGTTCATCTGGGCGTCTTTTCGGCCCCACCATTCGCCGAAGCACGCGGCGCTGCGTGCTCCGCAACTTGCGCTTTGGTTTAACAACAAGTCCCCATGTCCCTGCAAGCCATAACACAGTTTTCGACGCAGACGACTCAAACAGACGGAGGCACCTCGCCTCGGACGCGCCCTTCCTGGCCAAAGGCGGCAATAAGCTTGAAAACTTCACCCAGCCCGCCTTCAGCCGAGCCTCGAAGTCCACATTCGTGTTACCGTTCAAAATGACGATAGTCGAGAGAACTCTGAAACGTTTGCCCCAGCAGCAGGGAAGTTATGATTCTCTGGAAAACATCGCCTTCTGGTCTGGCGGCGCCCTGTTGCCAGCGCGCTGGATGTTGCACCTGTCTGCATCCAGCTGCAGACCAATGCGCTCAAGCCGATCCTTGATGACAGCGACAAACGTCGCGTCGGCCGCGAAAATAAAACACGGCGTTATGTTTTCATCCAGCACACTACTTCGAATGACTGTATCATAACTTGTTTTTTCCACTCCACGCGAAACTCAGCCATTGTTTCCCTGACACTATGAAAAGTGCTGGTGGCATGGGTTCCCCCTGCCAGACGCCCCGTGGAACTTGGAATTCTCCGTTGTTGGTCAGGGGGTCCAATTGTACGAACACCCACTGCCGCGCGTACACATGGTGCACGGCGCGCAGCTCGCAATCGCTCGCGCTGGCTCTGAGACCAGAGAAAGCGGCAGAATTCACCTTGCCGAACGCTTTCTCTAAGTCCCCATTCAATGTGTTCTTCCACTAACCATTCTCAAACAATGAATGAGGCCACCACACCAATCATTCTTTCGAAAACCCATTCCTTGTGGCGTCCCCGACCGATCCATGAATACTTCGGTACGTGACAGCATGACAGAACTGTACACTTAGCTCAAGGCGGCATGGATTTTTGGGAGAGGTGCATCGCCCTTTTTGATCAAGACAGCAAATCTTGTCCTACACCATATCTCTGGCACATTGCTCTTCCCATCGAGTAGATCCCAAAATAGCCAGTCGTTGTGTCGAGCATTACCCAGCCACTGTCCTTTTTACATCCCCACGACAACGCCATCTCCAGCACAAGCTTTGCTTTTGGTCATCTTCTTTGAAACTGCGTCGATGGACGCCGGGACCTCGCTGATTGTCGCCTGGCTGTTCGGCCCCTCGATTGCAACAGCTTCTGTCTGCGAAATAAACATATTCATAAAGGCACCCTTACTACCTCGGCGATGTCCGCCTTGCTGTGCTTCAGATGACCCTGGGCGTCCCGAGTGATGGCAATGTGCTGTTTCATCTTTGGCCCCTGTTTGATGCATTGCAACTCTGTCGCCGAACCACGAGGAATGAGTTCGTCCAGCTTGCGGTTTTGCTCATGCGGTCTGAGATCTTCGACTTTTCCTCCCTGGGCTTCGAAACCTCCCCGCACGAGGAAGCCGCTTTGATAATAGCTTCTGTTACGCCCTCCAAAATGTGTTTACAAGATGTCAAGGCTTCATACTGCGCTGCGTGGCACTCGGCCCCACTTGCAATTAGCTTACAACTCTTCGCTGAGGTAGGGGGCGTCCACTTTTTCATGCGTTTCCTATCAGTGCCGATTCTTGCCCAGACGCCTCTGTGGTCTCGATGCATCATGCCGCAAACCACCGTTGCATTCCGCAGCTCGCCCCCAATGGAACGATCAAACATAGCATAGTCAAGATGCCTTTTCGTTCGCGTGTTCCGCATGCGATGTGTCCATAATTTTTCTTCACTCCTACAAAATAATGCGTTCGCGATGATCAGTCTGTGTTCCCTGGCCCACGCAAGAAACAGGTGCTCCTTGGGAGACCTTGCTCCCAGCCAGAAGATGCCCAACTATGCAGCCTGGGTCGTCTGATTCCTCTTGTGGCCCGACCCCCGCATTTGCATCGACTCCAATGGCTACTTTCCGCGTCTTGCAGCATGCTGGGAACGCGTCATTCCGGAGAAGACTTGCACTCTGAATCGTGATAGCCAGAATGAGGCAGGTGCGCAGACACCGTTCTCCATTTTCCACTGGACTCGGACGCGGAGTATGTATACACAACTCTTCCGCCCTCGATTACATAAAAACCTTCGAAATCATGTGTTCTGGATTCGTTGACGACAAGTATGGTCGCACTTCTGTCCCTCCCACCGTTCGCCCCCAAGCACCAAGTATGCCCGTTGGTGACAGTCTCGACAGTGTTTGTTTTACCCTCCAGACCCTCATGGGCACAAATGGCATCCCAAGTTATACCCAAAGCCGCAAGATTGAGAAGAAAGTGCAGAAACTTATCTTCGCTCTGCCCTGCAGCGTTCCACGACACGACGCGGAGCATTTCTGCTGCATTAGAGGCCGGACCATTCAGTTGCTGCGTCTTTACGCCGCGCAGAGCTGCCACGGAAAGTCTCCACGAAATCGAATGTGCCTCCTTTCGATATTCCGATGATCAGCCCATCGCTGCTTGCTGGTTTCCTTCACTCGTCCTCCATGCCTCTCTTATTCCTCCACACCTCCGTGTACTCCTCCACGCCTTCCTTTACCTCCTTAACCTCGTCCTTGTAACGCATCACCTCGTCTTTCATCCATGCCACTTTCTTCGTTTTGAATTCCACGGCGTGGATCCTCCAGCGGATCTTGATCTTTAATAGCATGGCCCATCTTGTTGTGCAGCTGGTGTTTATCTGCCTCAATCGCTGGTTGACAACCGTCGTTGCAAGCCAGCGGCAAAGAGTACGTTACCCAACTAGTAAGTACGGCGGGGACGAAACTACAGGCTGGAGATGTTTCCCCACAGCGCCACAGCGACGCCCGAACATTAATCGAATGACAAATGCATGCATGCTGTTGCATCCCAGGCACCACTCCCCTGTAGAGTCACTCACTCATAGCAGTGGCATGCAAGTCCAAGGCTCATCGATCCAACTCTTTTTTGGGTCATCCGTGATCAATAGACTTGCATGTTGAACCCCAGGAAGGAATTGCATCCACGAGGTTTCCACGCCAAACAGTTGGATCCAGACGACCGGCAAATTAGATCGACGTGACTCTCGTACGCGCAAATTGTGGAAGTCCACGCGAGAATAAAAATCTGCCTAGTGATGACATGGTGCAAGCTGTGTGGCGCAAGCTATGTGGTGCAAGCTTCGTGGTGCAAACGCACATCGCCTCGCCCTCGCTGCCATGTGACCGGCTGCAAGCTGGCGCTGGCCCGTGGACCAGCGTCACGATAAAACTCCCCTGGGCCTACAGTGGGCTTCACGAACGGGTCGCAAGAGCTGCAGCACCATGCAACAAAATCGGCGAATGCTTAAGTATGATGTCTTTGAGTTCTGCCAGGCCAGCCGTCAAGCCTCGAACACACGGGTTGCATAGTATGAACCGCGCACTAGAGACACAGTCTGCCGACGAAGTCAAAAGCTCATCATCCTCATCCTCTTCTTCATCCCCTTCCATACCCTCGTCATCCGCCTTCTCCTCCTCCTCCTCGGGAAACTGATGCTCCAACTCCTACTTCTTCTCCAAACTCTCCCTTCTGTCTCCGCATCCCGCTCCCTACAGCCCTCCACTGACTGACCCGCGCGCGACACCGGCGCAGAAAGGGTGGCGATGTGCTGGGACTTGGGTGCGATGTCGAGCGCGTGCACCTCGGGCAAAGGCGAGCATTAGCTAGCGAGACCCCCAGAGTAGGAAGAGGAGAGAAAAACGACGAGGAGGATGCAGGATGCAGGAAGCGCTGCGAGGGGTGCCTTGCGCCCGCGCCTGGGAAGGCGTCGGGCTCGTTCACCTCGTGGAAAAACTGATTACCGTCAGCGCTTACAGGAGCGCATGATCAAGCAGGCACCTTCAGAGTTCCAGCCTGCGAAACTCTTCGACCACCACCCGCCTCTGCAATATTCGACTTTGTCCCGCAATCTGTCTTTCCAGAAGGTGGAGATGGCCGGCTCAACTGATTCGTGATCACGTGCAGCCATCCTAGACCGATACGCAGCTCGCTCTGAGGCAATGGCAAGCCCCGCCCCTGACAATCTCACAGCTGCGCGCGTGTACGTACCCAGGAATTGCTTGAACATGACTTGAACAAGTAGCAAGAACGACGACTGAGCAGAGACGTACTATCGAAGAAGATGCACCCATGTAAATTCAATGCGAAGCTATGCAAAGCAATTCACGCTGTTACAGGAATGCAGTCAAGTGCAAGGCAAGATCATCATTACCATCGACTTTACGCAAGGCTTCTTCGCTGACGAGGTCAGCCCTTTTCTTCTTCATTCTAAGCCTCATCCATATCAACAACTCGGACTCCTCCTGCAGTTCACATCGCGTCCCCTGCTTCGCCTCATCCTCATCGTCATCATCATCCTCCTCCGCCGCCTACTCTTTCGTCCCGAGACTGGGGAGCCATTGGAGGTTGCTCCACAGTTTCGTTTGTTTCGCCACGCTTCGCGTAGACACGGCCCAATCTGACCTCATGCGTGCACGTGTCCGTGAAGCGAGCTTGGTCCAATGCTGGCCCGTGCTCCCATCATCGGTTGCACGACTTGGCCGCCTGCTGGTCCTTCTCCTGCTCATCTCCCCCCTCACCCAACCCCTGATCTGGCGCCTACTCCTCCCGCCCAACTTCTACACAGCTGCTGCGCGCCCCGTACGGATGCGGGTTGAAGAACGTCTTCACCGGGGTTCCCGTCTCGCGTTCCCAGACCACGAGCATGCTGTCGGGGCCTTGCGCGGCTGGGAGGAAGCATCTGGACATTCCCGGGCGTGGGCGGCGGGGAGGAGGCGAGAGGTAGGGATGACGAGACGGCAAAGGCCGACAAGCGGACGGCCACCCTCCATCCTGCCCGAGCGCGGCTTCAGGCATGCGCCATATGCAACGAAGCCGCGGGCTGCTCGCCTCTCCCTCGGCCGCTCCCTCGTCCTCTTCCGCCCCCTGGGGCGGGAGCCGCGTCCGACTCACCGCAGGCGCGAGAGACCGTTCGTCGGAGCATTCAGCGGAGTCCAGCGGAACGCCAGGCGAACGACGGGGCGGGCGAAGTGACGCTCGCCCACCTCCAAAAGACGCATTGAGACGGGCTGCGCCTCCTTCGCCTCGCGGCGCCTCCTTCGCCTCGCGCGTAGCACAAATCTGATTGAATTCGCTTCGCTTCCCAATGGCTCTGGCGGGGAACCGAAAGACGCTCCACACACACACACACACACACACACACACACACACACACACACACACACACACACACTTTTGCGCCAGCGGCTGGGTAGAGGTTACTGCTCCGACGACGTGGCATCACTGGGGCGCGCAAAATGCAAATTGGGCCGGGTTGCACACGAGAATTAAAGAGGAAGCCCAGCGCGGGGCGGGCGGGGTGGAGAGGAAGCTGGGCACACTCAGGCAATTCCCGGCGGCGGCAGGGCGAGCGCCGGGGGGGGGGGGGGGCCAGCGGCGGCGCCGGGGCAGCAGCTGGGGGGGAGGCAGCCCGAAGGCAGCTGGGCGCAGGCCCAGGGGGAGGGGGGGGGGGGTGAAACGCGTGGACATGCGAAGCGGCTGAGCACTGAGATCTTCTGACCCTCCAAGCGACTGAACAGCCAACGGTGGCCACACCAGATGGAGGAGCCGGCCACGTTGAACAGCGATGCGGCTGCGCACAATTGGCCAACGCCTTGCCTAAGGCGCCAGATCCCGAGAACAGCTCTATGAAGACCTTCCGCCCACACGGCTGCGGCAGCGCCAGGGCTGCGTGCAGCGCACGGCGAAGGGCCAGCCACCTCGCTCCACGATCCTCGCGATCGCTGCCTGGACCGCCTCGGGGAACCTGCCGAGAGGCCAGGAGCCCTGCGCGTGCTCGTCGCAGCGAGCGATGCTGCGGAAGCTCGGCCAACGCTTGCGCGGCTGCACTTCGGAGAGGGAGCGCACCTGCACGAGGCGGTCGAGGCCGGCGCCCTTGCGCCCCAGCGCGCGCAGCGCCGACGCGACCGAGGGAGACCTCCAGCCCGCCCACGGCATCCGCGAAGGACAGGCACGACTCCCGCGAGCAGACGTCGATCAGGCGCCCGCCCCGACCCCGACCGCCCTCCGGGACCTGCGGGGCGGGCGCAGGCGGGCGGCGGCGGTCGAGCCCGCCCCGCAGCGCCCCCGACCGGGCGAGAGGCGGACGTCGGCCAAGGTGGAGCCCCGACCCAGCTGCAAGACGCCGAGGAGAGGCGCCAGCAGCATCACCCGTAGCCACGCCGACTAGCAGAGCCTCGCCCAGCGACTCGAGCCCGGGAGGGCGGCCCGGCCAAAGCGGCCAAAGCGGAAGACCCGCTGCCTTCCACCGCCGCGGACGGGCCAGGAGCCCGACGGGGCGCTCGGCCCAGCGCCCCCGCTGCGTCCGCGGCTGCGGCCTCAAGGGCCGCGGGGGGGGGGCAAGCTGTCGAAGCAGCCCGGGTCCGCAACGTCCGCGACGTCGGAGTCGGGGGAGGCCATGAGCCGCAGCCGCGCTGCCGGCGGGAAGCCCGCAGCGGACTTCGACCTCGCCCGTCGCCTTGCCACCGCGACGCGGCTGGTGAACACGACTAGCAGCGCCCAGGGCGTTCCGCGCGGGTGGGGCCCACCGATCCACGAGTTTGAGCCCGACGGCTAAGGAGAAGGCAACAGACACAATACACTGAGAAATCATGGCGGAAGTCGAAGACCGTCCTTTGGCGCGAACACATATCTCCCAGCAGCAGCACGCGGGCGTCGCGAACGCTGCAGCCCCGAGCGAGGTGCCGCGCAGTCCACGTCCGAGCACGGGCCTCCAGATGCACCTACGACCCTGGGACGCCCCTCCAGCCACCCGCGCGGGCAACGCTCCAGTCCTGGGCGAGAGAGCTGGCCGGAACCTCTCCGAATCCCCGAACGCGGCCCAGCCCCGGTATCGCGGTCGCAGAAGCTCCCGAAACTCACTCCTCCTGGTGGTCCAGAGCTCGGCAACAGGGTGCATCAGAACAACTGAGATGGCCGCGAAGACGAGCTCGCTCTCGCGCCCGACCGACGGCCGCGACGGCGCCAGGATCACAGCGCACACGCACCCACACCAAAGCCCCAGGGAGGCGCATCGCAGCCAAACGCCCGCCCTGTCCAGGGCCGTCGCACACGCGCGCGCGCCGGGGGAAGCAGAGCACGAATCCAGCGGGCCTCGCGAAGCACAAAAGGCCAGAGGGGCCGACGCCGAGTATAGCTCTCGTGGACGAAAACGCAAACCTTCTCCACGAGACACACCAGCTCTGGGGCCAAGGGGAACAGGGCCGCGACGTGGCCCGCGAAACGCTTCAGCCCCTGGCCCGCAACCCCGACCGCCGAACCCAGAAGGTAGTCACTCGCCAGCTTGAGCTTCCAGCAGCGGCTCGCCTTGCGCCGCCACTCCCGCTGGACCCCCAAGAGAGCGAACCCGATGAAGGCGTGGCCCCCCAGCCCTGGCGCCCCAAACGACGAAGTGACCCAGCGGGGCCTCAACGCAGACTGCGCGCCCAGGACCGCGCCCGAGGGGGCGGGCGCAGTCTTGGCCAGGCACGCGAAGTTGTCGATCTACAACCCGCGCAGCGACCCCACGTCGCCAAGAGGCGCGAGAGGAATTCTGTCTAGAATCCACTGGGCCCCAGGAAGACACTACCCAGCAAGCGCCGGTTAGCATGTTGAACGAGGGCGAGCGCACAATTCCACCCCGTCGGCACCACGCGAGCCCGACAACTGGCCGAACCCCGAACGCGAACCGCGCCCGGCAGAGAGGCGACGAAGGCCGGGGGAAGGCGGGGCGCGGGCACGAGCGGAAGCCCGGCAAAAAAAAAATGAGCAGGAAGCTCGAACTGATATCAACCGACATCTACGTCGCCCCCGTGAAGCACGGGGATCACGCGAGGCCGGCGCTCCAAGTGGGCGGGAGAGCCTCGCCCGAGGGAAGAACGACCCCAGGCGGAGTTCTGAAGCGTAGCTTCAGCACGCGAGCATTCCAAATCAGGCGAAGTGCGGCTGTTTTTTTTCGAACGAAAAGATGTCATTTCTTCGAGCATGTCCTCACTGGCCTCGAGAACGCCCAGCCTCCCAGAGCTCGGGAACGAACTCTCCAGAAAGTTTGGGATCATCCTGGAGAGCAGGGTCAAGGAAGAGGCTGCCATCAAGATCTCGACGGCGAGTGGCGGCCCTCCCCGTAGAGAAGATTGGCTGGTCTACAAGCGCGCTGCGAGGCCGAGGGGAAGCATCCAGTCACGGACACCCGCCCCGAACGCCCGGCGGGGAGAGACACCTTCCCACGCTCATAGTTCGCTCGAGCACCGACGGCCAACGCTTCATCCGCGTAGCCGGGCCGCGTCCCCTGGAGCGCCTGCCGCGCTCCCAGGGCGCCCCCCCCCCCCAGTCAGCTGGCGGCGGCGACACCGACCCATACTGCCGAGCGAGATACCGAGACGCCGAGACCAGAGCAGAAGTCAAAGATGCTGGAGTGGACGACGGCGGATCTGGAGCACCCAACTCGTTCAGAGCGCGAGTGCCCACGAACAACCATCCCTCCTGCGCTCGGCGACGACGAAGCTGGCGTCGCTGACTTTGCGACAGCCCCAGGCCCCAGGCCCCGCCCAGGCAGACCTCCGAGGCGGCCGCCAAGGAGATGGGAAGCACATCCCGCTGCCACATGCTGCGAAATTAAAAACACATCCGGACGGCTCCCACACGCCGAACCCTGAACCCCGAAAATGTAGCCCTCGGAGAGGCGAGGCGACCCTCTCCGCGGCGGTACAAGACAGAGAGGAGCAAGACCGCCAGGCCGTCTCTCCCTCGGAGCCCTTGGCGCCCTGCATCGCAACGGCAGCGAGGGCGGTCGACAGCTCCGAGCCCTTCGACAGGGCGGCCTCCTCACGCGCCTTGCGGCACTCCCTCGGCACTGCAGCCCGCACCGCGAGCTCCATCGTCACGTGGTCCTCGAACCTTGCCGTGACGATGGTGTTGCTACGAAGATTTTTGACACCGAAAACGAGGGACCGCTCACTCAACAAGTCATCCCCACGTGCGGTCGCCGTGTCCACCTCGCGCAGCAGGTCCGCGTACGCGCTCTCGCACATCTGGCAGCGTAGACTGCACAGCTCAAACGTCGCCAGGTCGCACGTCTGAACCCGATCCATCGTGAGAAAGGCCACACCGAGCTGGGATAGCAGCAAGTCCTCGTCCACCCCCACATCGGTCGCCGCTGGGCCCAGCACAAACCGCCACCAGTAGAGCCGTCGCACTGACCCCTGGCTGCCCCCCTGGCTACCCTCGCACACGAAGAAGTTCCAGCACGGACCCTCGATCTCCCAGGCCTTCTCGACCTCGACCTGCTCCATCTGGCTCAGCGCGCCAGTAGGAGTACGACGGGAGCGTTTCCGCTGGTCTGCTTCGCTGGGAAGGTACGCCTGCCCGTCACGACCTGCGCCGCCGCGTCCTGCAAGCCGCCAGCCAGCAGGGCGCCGTCCTTGAACTCGAACACGCACCTGTCGGGGCGGCTACGCAAGCATCTTGCCCAAGTCCGCGTTCTGGAACGAGCCACGAGACACCGAGCCCCGCGCCTCAGGCACGAAACACTTATCCCTGTCGTCGTCCTCCTCAAAAGTGTCGAAGTCATTCGAGATGACAACCCACTTCGTGCCACTGACGTGCACCACCAACCAGCGCTCATGCAACTCCACCGCCGTCTCGTCCTCGTCCTGGTAGTAGCAGATGCGGACCCGGTCGCCGGCCTTCAGCGCGCGCGCCCACTGCGGCGTCGCCACCCCCAGACTCGAAGATCAGCGGCTTGAGCTTGACCCCAGAGGGGATGGTGCGGTCGAACCCCAGGCCGAAGCAGACACCCACGACGACGGCCACCCCATCGACCGGCAGAAGCAGGAAGCACCACCAGATCACGCTCCAGCTGCCCGACGCCGATGTAGTGCAATGGCGATCGCACGGATGACACACTGGGTCGGCTCGCCTACCCGCTCGGTCAGCAGGCAGCCCTCGCCCGACACGACGGCCTCGGGCACAGGCGCCTCGCACAGGCAATCGACAGGGCGTGGCTACAGGGACGCGAGAATCAAGGACAACTCACGG
Source organism: Prorocentrum cordatum (assembly GCA_963575745.1). Lineage (NCBI taxonomy): Eukaryota > Dinophyceae > Prorocentrales > Prorocentraceae > Prorocentrum > Prorocentrum cordatum. Next base: position 236,697 of record CAUYUJ010011137.1, read on the forward strand.
ACTGCAGAGTGCGGTGAGAGGGGAGGCGAACGCCTCCGCAAAGGTTCTGCTTTGAACCAAAAAGCCTACGAGCAACGGACGGATGTCGAGGTCGGGTCATTACCGTGATGCCAACCATCATCATCATCATCATCAGCATCAGCAGCAGCAGCATCCATCATCATCATCATCATCATCATCATCATCATCATCATCATCATCAGCAGCATCAGCATCAGCATCAGCATCAGCATCAGCATCAGCATCATCATCAGCATCAGCATCAGCATCATCATCATCATCGGTATCAGCCGCAGCATCATCAGCATCATCAGCAGCATAAGGAGCCGCAGCAGCATCCATAATCATCATCATCATCATCATCAGCAGCATCATCATCATGATCATCAGCATCATCATCATCCTCATCATCATCCTCATCCTCATCATCATCATCATCATCATCATCATCATCATCAGTATCATCATCAGTATGATCATTATCACCAGCACCAGCAACAATATCCATCTTCATCACCATCATCAGCAACATCATCAGCATCATCATCAGCAGCAGCATCCATCATCATCATCATCAGCAGCAGCACCATCATAAACAGCATCAGCAGCATCCATCATGGTCGTCATCGTCAGCGTCGTCATCATCATTATCATCATCATCATCAGCAGCAGCAGCATCATCGGGAGCAGCAGCAGCTTCCATCATCTTCATCATCATCATCGCCATCATCATCATCAGCATCAGCATCATCATCATCAGCAGGAGCAGCAGCATCAATCATCATCAGCATCATCGTCATCATCAGCATCATCATCAGCAGCAGGCGCAGCAGCATCAATCATCATCAGCATCATCGTCAGTAGCTCCAGCATCATCATCAGCATCATCAGCAGCAGCAGCAACAGCCATTATCATCATCAGCAGCAGCAGCATCATCGTCACCAGCATCGTCGTCATCATCATCAGCAGCAGCAGCCGCCTTCATCATCACCATCAGCATTATCAGCATTGGCAGCAGCATCATCAGCAGAAGCATCATCATCGTCATCACCATCATCATCAGCAGCAGCATCCATCATCATCACCAGCATCCATCATCATCAGCATCATCAGCATCACCATCAGCAGCAGAATACATCATCATCATCCACATCATCATCCTCATCCTCACCAGCATCAGTATCATCCATCATCATCAGCATCAGCGCCATCACAATCATCAGCATCGTCAGCATCATCATCAGCAGCATCACCATTATCATCAGCAACATAATCATCAGCAGCCGCAGCAGCATCCATCAGCATCATCAGTAGCAAGTATCATCAGCATCAGCATCATCATCAGCAGCATCCATCATCATCATCATCATCATCAGCAACCTCATCATCATCATCATCATCATCAGCATGAGCATCATCACCATCATCATCAGTGGCATCATCCATCATCATCAGCATCATCATCAGCAGCATCATCAGCCTCAGCATCAGCAGCGGCATCATCATCATGAGCAGCAGCACTCATCATCATTAGCCTCAGCAGCAGCATCATCATCAGCAGCAGCATCCATCATCATCATCATCATCATTAGCAGCAGCATCATCATCAGTATCGTCCTCGTCGTCATCCTCATCATCACCAGCAGCAGAAAGAGCAGCCATCTTCATCATCCTCACAATCAGCAGCAGCAGCATCAACAGCAGCAGCAGCAGCATCCACCTTCTCATCATCAGCATTATCATCATCATCACCAGCAGCATCATCATCGACAAAAGCAGCATCGTCATCATCAGCAGCATGATCAGCATCATCATCATCAGCATCAGCATCAGTATCATGAGTATCAGCAGCAGCAGCATCCACACCTCATCATCATCATCATCATCAGCATCATCATCATCATCATCATCATCATCATTAGGAGCATCATCATCAGCAGCAGCAGCATTCATCATCGTCATCAGCAGCATCGGTGGCATCAGCAGCAGCAGCATTCATCATCGTCATCAGCAGCATCCGTATCATCAGCAGCAGCATCCATCCATCCAAACCATCATCATCAGCAGCAACAGCATCATCAGCAGCAGTATCCATCGTCATCTTCATCAGCAGTACCATCAGCAGCAGCAGCAGCATCATCTGCATAATCAGCATCATTATCATCAGCAGTAGCATCATCATCAGCAGCAGCATACATCATCATAATCATCATCATCATCAGCATCATCATCATCATCATCGTCATCATCATCATCAGCAGCGTCATCATCATCAGCAGCAGCGTCCATCATCACCGTCATCATCATCAGCAGTAGCAGCATACATAATCATCGTCAGCAACATCATTATCATCCTCATGCTCATCCTCACCCTCATCATCAATCGCCATCAGCATCGTCGTCATTGTCATCATCAGCATCAGTATCATCCACATCCTTATAATCATTACCATCATCAGCAGAAGCAGCATCCGTCATCATCATTAGCATCGTCAGAATCATCATCACCATCCTCAACCTCATTATCATCATCAGCAACATCAGCATCGTCATCTACATCAGCGTCATCACCATCAGCATCATCATCATCATCAGCAGCAGCGTCGTCATCATCATCATCATCATCATCATCATCATCAGCATCATCATCATCATCCGCATCCTCAGCCTCATCCTCATCCTCAAACTCATCAGCATCGTCATCGGCATCGTCAACATCATCAGCAGCAGCAGCATCCATCATCATCAGCAGCATCATCAGCCTCATCCGCATCCTCATCCTAATCATCATCAGCAGAATCATCATCGTCATACTAATCATCATTATCCTCAGCAGCATCATCATCATCCGCATCCGCGCATTCCTCATCAGCAGTATCGTCATCGCCATCTTCATCATCACACATTATCATTAGACTCATCCTCTTCCTCATCACCATCCCATCCGCATCCTCATCCTCATCCTAGTCATCATCCTCATCTTCCTTATCAGCCTCATCATCATCCTCATCATCAGCACAACCCTCATCATCATCATCATCATCATCATCATCACAATCGGCATCAGCATCAGCATCATCATCATCCTCATCAGCATCCTCAACCTCATCCTCATCATCAATATCAGATTCATCGTCATTTACGTCAACGTCCTCATCATCAGTAGCATCATCAGCAGCATCGACATCATCACCATCCACATCCTCATCGTCATCCTCGTCCTCATCGTCATCATCATCATCGTCATCAGCAGCAGCATCCAGTATCATCATCATTACCAGCATCAGCATCACCAGCATCCTCCGCATCCTCATCCTCATCCTCATCCTCATCATTGTCATCATCAGCATTAGCATCATCATCGTCGTCATCATCGTCATCATCGTCATCCGAATCGCCATCGTAATCAGCATCATCATCATCCGCATCCTCATCATCGTCCAAATCAGCATCGTCATCGCCTTCTTCATCATCATTCATCATCCTCATACTCATCCTCCTCGGCGTCCCCATCCCCATCCCCATCCTCATTATCATCATCCATATCTCCATCCTCATCATCGTCATCATCCTCCGCATCGTCAGCACCATCCTCATCATCATCATCATAATCGGCATCAGCATCATCATCGTCATCATCAGCATCATCATCATCCTCAACATCATCTTCATCATCATCAACATAAGCATCATCGTCATTTACATCAGCGTCCAAATAATCATCATCATCAGCAGCATCGTCATCGTCATCATCATCATCATCCACATCTTCATCCTCATCCTCGTCATCAACGTCATCGTCAGCATCATCATCAGCAGCAGCATCCATCATAATCATCATCATCAGCAGCATCAGCAGCATCAGCATCATCATCCTCATCCTCATCCTAATCATCATCAGCAGCAGCATCACCATCATCGTCATCGTAATCAGAATGTTCAGCCGCATCACGCGCATCCTCGTCCTCATTCTCATCAGCATCGTCACCGCCTTCTTCATCACCATCCATCATCAGTATGCTCATTCTCATCCTCATCCCCATCCCCATCCTCATCCTCATCCTCAACCCCATTCTCCATCCGCACCCGCATCATCATCATCATCATCATCGTCATCATCGTCGTCATCATCACCATCATCACCCAGCATCATTATACTCATCCTCATCCGCATCCCCATCCCCATCCTCATCCTCATCCTGATCCTCATCCTCATCGTCATCCTCATCATCATCATCATCATCATCCTCCTCCTGATCATCCGCACCATCCTCATCATCATCAACATCGGCACCATCATCATCAGCATAATGATCAGTATCATCAGCATCATCGTCATTTACATCAGCGTCCTCATCATCATCATCATCATCATCATCATCATCATCATCATCATCATCAGCGTCAGCATCATCAGCATCAGCAGCAGCAGCATCCATCATCATCATCCGCATCCTCATCCTCATCCTCATCCTCATCCTCATCGTCATCATCATCATCATCAGCAGAAGCATCCATCATCATCATCAGGAGCCTCAACATCATCATCCTCAACATCATCCTCATCCGTATCTGCATCCTCATCCTCATCATCATCATCATCATCATCATCATCATCATCATCAGCAGCAGCAGCCTCATCATCGTAATCCTAATGATCAGCATCAGCACCATCATCATCCGCAGCCTCGTTCTCATCCCCATCAGCATCGTCTTTGCCTTATTCATCCCCATCCATCCTCATTATACTCATCCTCGTCCTCATCCCCATCCCCATCCTCATCCGCGTCCTCATCCTCAACCCCATCCTCATCTTCATCCTCATCCTCATCATCATCATCATCATCCTCCTCATCAGCTCCATCCACATCATCATCATCATCATCATCATCATCATCATCATCATCATCATCATCATCATCATCATCATGATCGACATCATCATCAACATCATCATCGTCAGCATCATCATCCTCATCCTCATCCTCAACCTCATCCTCATCATCAACATCATCAGCATCGTCATGTACATCAGCGTCTTCATCATCATCATGATCATCATCAGCAGCATCGTCAACATCATCATCCGCACCCTCATCCTCATTCTCATCCTCATCGTCATCGTCGTCATCATCATCAGCAGCAGAAGCGTCATCATCATCATCATCATCATCAGCAGCAGAATCAGCATCATCATCATCATGATCCTCATCCGTATCCTCATCCTCATCCTCATCATCATCATCATCATCATCATCATCATCATCATCATCATCTTCATCCGAATCATCATCATCAGCATCAGTATCATCCGCATCTTCATCCTCATCCTCATCAGCATCGTCATCGCATCCTTCATCGCCATCCATCATCATCCTCATACTCATCCTCATCCCAATCCCCATCCCCATCATCATGCTAATCCTCATCCTCATCTTCATCCTCGTCCTAATCATCATCCTCCTTATCATCAGCACCACCCTCATCATCATCATCACCATCATAATCTGCAGCAGCATCATCAGCAGAAGCATCCAACATCAGCATCATCATCATGATCATCGTCATCATCATTGTCATCATCATCATCATCAACAGCATCATCAGTATCCTCATCATCATCATCATCATCATCATCATCATCATCAGTATCATCATCAGCATCATCATCATCATCATCAGCATCATCATCATCATCATCATCATCATCATTACCATCTTTTCCGACATTACGCCCACGTGTGAGGCCTGCGCGGTGTTGCTGGCCGCCGAGCGACACAGACAATTGAGCGCGGTGGCGAGCTTTTCCGCCACACGGCCTACAGAGCCTGCGCGCTCTCGAATGCAAGCGGATCGCCATGATTCAAACAAGGAAAAGAAAAGAGAATAAACAAAAATATGTTAAAACCAAGAAGAAAAACAAACAAATCTCATCGGTATCAGAAAGTCAACGTCGCCAGGACCGCTTTCACGTAACCATCTCCTGTCTCCCTGAAAATGGAGGAGGGGAAGGATGAGGCGAAGTAGAAAAAGGCACTGGAGGAAGGGATGGATGAGGAGATACATGAAGGAGATGACGGAGGAAGGATGAGAAAGAGGAGGAACACAAGTTGGAAGAAGGCCTCTGCCTTCTCCTCCTCCTCGCCCTTGGCATCCTGCTCTGCCTACCTGGCTGTCTCCGATGCCTACCCAGACATGTACTTGCTGCTGAACCGTAGGACCACTGCTTCAAAACTCGACCGCGTACCGCAATTTCTTCTTGCAGTTGGGCCCCTACGGTGGGATCGGTCATTATCCGCTTATTGACACCACGGCAACCAAGTATTCCTCCGATACTTACATGCAATATTCGACTCGCCATCGTGCAAGCCAAAGAAGCCGGTCACAAAGTGCCATCTACACTCACAAGCGGAATGTGCATCATGGGGGGGAAGCGGCAGCTCATGGCGATGCCCAGGCAGCAAGGGGCCTGTGTCTGCAGTGACGATCCACTTTTTGTCCTGGCGAAAACTGCTCAGAGAGGCGCAGCACTTTCAGAAGAAATCAATGAATGAGCAGCAACTGGAGAAGAAGGTGGCGAAGGATAATGAAGACGAGGAAAGGGCAATGCGGACTTTACTGGTGGACGTCCATGCTCAGACATAGTACACATGATAATCTATCCGCCGACACCCACTTGCCAGGGGTGACAAGACGTGCGAGACACGTGGCTGTCCCACCTCCCCCTCCCCCCCTCTCCCAGGCTCCAGACTGCCGCTTAGATCCACCCTCCGTCGCCCCATCGCTTCCTACGTACACATAATGTGTTCCAAGACGGCTCAAGAAGGGCTCCAACACGTCGGGGAGGCCTCGAGCACACTCTAGGTCGCCCTAAGATGACCCCAGACACGCCCAAGACGCTCCCAGAGGGCCCCACAAGGACTCTCAAGAGGGCGTCAAGAGGCGAAAAACGATTCTCCCCATTGGTGTTTGAATGTTTGGCGTGTTTTTGCCATTTCGGGCTTCTGAAAACGCACGACGGCCCAAGAGCCTCAAGACGGCCCAAGAGGCCTCCGAGACCGGCCCAGAAAGGCCCGAGAGGACCCAAAAAGGCCTGGAGACGCGGAGACGGCCTTCGATCGCCCGAAGACGGCCCAAGAGGACCCCAAGACGACCAAAACTGCCTTAAAGAGGGCCTCAATAGGGGCCCAAGAGGGGGCCAAGAGGGGAAACTCGCAGGGACCCCAGGAGCCCCCTCCCACAAGAATCCCCCCAAGACCTCCCACATTCCCCCAAGAGGCCCCCGAGAAGCCCCCAAAGAAGCCCCAAACGCTCCGAAAGGCCGCTCCCTGGGCCTCCACGAAGCCCCCCATGACCCCCGCAAAAGGACGAGGAAGAAGAGAACCTATCAGCAACAACCACACGCAGGCGGCACGACGAGAAGCGACAAACAACACATACGGAATGCACAAATCCTCTTCCAGGGACGCACGGAATGGCACTTAGTGCGTCGCAGCGCGGCAGATTTAGTCCGCACGCGCGTCCAAGCAAGCAGTGCCACGGCATTGCGAATTGTCCCAAACGCAAAAAGAAAGGCAAAGAAGAGGGCCGGCCGCGGAGGGGAAGGAAAGGGGGGGGCAGGCGCACTCACGCGGCGAGGCCGCAGCGGGGCGCGGGGGGCAGCGGGGCGCGGGGGGCAGCGTGTCGCCGGTGTACAGCAACACCGAAAGACTTCCAGAAACCATTTTATGTTTGTCATTGTCGCGCAGGCTCTTCTTGGCGTCTCGCAAGACCAGAGCCATCAATATGACGAAACTAACGACACGAAATAGCGACAAAGGACACCCCTGTCATATTCCGGACATCGGTTTCCTTGTCAGAAGACTCGTAAATCGTCTAGCCTCGTAAATCGTCTAGCCTCGGACACGCAAAATCGTCTAGCCTCGTAAATATGCCCGATCAGCGTAAGCGTGTTCAGGGCTACTCCACAACGGCGCAGAGCTGCCAGCAAAGCTTCGGCGTCTATGGAATCGGATATTTTTCCAGTCCAGCGCAACAAAGGTAGTCCCACCATCTTTCCTGGCGTGCACGAGCTCGATATGCCTTCGTTCTGCGTGAACAGCATATGCTGTGCCTCTCCCACAGCGGAAGCCGCAGTGAGTTTGCGACAGCCAATCTTCACCACCTGCCTGTTGTAGACGGTGCCACAGAAGGCTGGCTAGAAGTTTGTAGAACGCCGGCGCTCGGCGTTGGCTTCTGGCGCCAGGGCAAGGCGGGGTGCGGGCACTCAGCCGCGGCCTGGCACGAGCCAGCCTGCCCCTGGAGCCTCGGCGCGAAGGGCGAGAAGGACAGCAGGCCCGTGGCATCCGTGCGGGGCGATGAACGCGTAACGAGGGTTGGTCGCCTCCACGAGCCGCCTGCATGTCGGTGGCAGCCAGCGCGCTGCTGCGAAGGGGTGGAGGTGCGGAGGGTAGGCAGCCCGCGCAGGGGGCTGTGAGGCTTCACAGACCTGCGCTTGCTGGTCTTCACCGATGGCGAGGCCGTGTGGGTCATCACTGGTATCTTTGTCAGGATCGTTTGGCGAGGAAGCGACGGCGTTTGGCGAGGAAGCGACGGCCGCGCAGATAGCCCGCGCCGCTGGCCGCCGTCTCTGGGGTCAGGGGCCGGTGCGCGATTGTGACGGCATGTAGGTGGGCGATCTGGTGGACGATCCTTGCGAGCGAGGGAGCGTGCTCGCCAGGCCGCCGAACGGCGTCGGTGAAGTGGGTCTGGGCGCTGGGCGGGCGCAGGAGGAGCCACACCAGGGCAACGGCGCCACACCAAGTCCGCCCCCGCTTCCCTCAGCCCGCAGATGGGGCAGAGATCGAAAGAGCTCACACAAGCTCACGAAAACGAGGTCAGCTGCACAGCTAAGGATACCCTGTAAGGAAAATATGAAAGCAGCCGGGACGTGCAGCAATAGTGTGGATCCGAATCAAACCGCATCCGCCTGGAGGCTCACGAAAGTTACGGCAGTTGCGCAGTTGGCACCAACCAGAAGAAGAAGGGGAACCGCTTGGATGCCGTTAAGACATCGTTCAGCTGAACCTCGCAGGAGCCCACGAAAGAGGCGACAGTTGCGCAGATGGTACCACCCAGGGAAGGGAGGTCTAGTTTGGATCCCTTTCAGACGTCGCATCCCAGGGATCTCGCAGGAGTGGCGATCTCTGCGCAGTTGGCAGCACCCAGCGCGGCAAAGTCTACTTGAGCCACTGTAAGACGTCGCCCCGCTGGTGCCGACCTAGATCTGTGTAAGACACCACTCCACTGGACCTCCCAGGGGCCCACCCAAGAGCAGACGGTTACGCAGTTCGCAGCAGCTGCCAGCGCTCAAGAGGCGAGGAGGTGGGAGGTAGGAGACAGGAGAGGACAGGAGAGGAGGAGACAGGAGGAGGTGGGAAGGAGGCGGGAGGCGGGAGGTGGGAGGCGGGAGCAGCAATGCTCTTTTGAACACGGAGACCCCCGCCCAAGGACGGTTGGGAAAAATAGCCTGACCGCCCAATTCTCCGCCCCTGTCAACGTGCCGCCCTCCAACTCCCACAAGCGCCCCTTCCATCCCCTGCGACCCCCATCCCACCTTCGCAATATCAGAAGGCATCTTTCCTTGAGAAGCCGCCTGTCTGCTTGCCACGTAAAGCCCCTATACACACACAGCGTGGTGGAGTGCTGCGCGGGCACAAAATGAACAATAATCGGCTGAAGAACGAGAAGATTACGAAGAGGCATCAGAAGTATACCAACATTTACAAAAGTGACCACCAAAGAAAACACCGGAAAGAAGTTGGGAATCCTGTGGGGGAGGGCGGTAGCCTGAATACCAACACTACTCACAGACACAGACGAAGACACAGATACACGTACACACACACACACACACACACACACACACACACACACGCACGCACGCACGCACGCACACAAACACACACACACACACACACACACACACTGCACTGCCTTGCCTGCGACACCATGCAGCTACCAAATAAACGAAGCACCAACGATGGCTGCATGCCCTTCGTCCAAGGGCGGTCGGAGGGGGATAAGCGGAGGGGCTCTGCCTGGTGGCGCTGCCTCCAAGCAGCCAGCAGAAAACAGATCACTGACGACGCATGCCAGGAGCTCGAAGGCGGCTGGGAAGTGATGAGGGACGGGGAACGAGGTAAGAATGCAGGAATGGAGACCAGAAAAATATGCTAGGGCGCGACGTCTGCGCATGGCAAAGTCGCTTGGTGCATATGCCAGCCTATTCCAAGGAAGGCGGCGATGCAGCACAGACGGTGCCTGAGAGTCCGTCGTGAGCTGCGCAACATCACTCAACCCTTCAGCCTAATGCCGCGCCCCTCCGCGCGGCCAACGCAACGGAGGGCATCAGGCCACCTCTCTCGCAGCACGCTGGCGGCACACTGAACGAGGCTGATACTGAGCACAGGTGGCACTTCACCTATTAGACTACGAGTAGCCACCTTCTGACCCAAGAGGGGGAATCGAGGGGCCACCACGCGAAATAGTACGTGAGAACAGACTGGACACCAAATTAGATGATCATGAACTTGTTGCAATGACGATACGCAAAGGGAGCGGGTTGCGAGCAAGCCGTTCGAATTATTCCCAAGCGTTCCAATCAGAGCGACCCCCTACGTCGTAGCCCCCGTTGCACACTTCTTGCTCTGGCACACGGGCTTGCCCACTGCGCATGTCAAGGTAAATTGCTTACTTGCTCGTACTGCCCGACGCGGGAGGCAACCAAACGCGTCAAGATTCAACCACTTCGTTTGCGAACGTCACGTGTGAAGGACGCGCCTGCGTTCTAATACTAAGCAGAATGCCAGCGTGCCACGCATACTGCTGACAGCCAGACATGGAAGAAAGAGAATTAGCTCGACAAAAGAAATAACGCTGCGTCTATACTCTTTCGAACCAACAACACGAGGCGCACACAAGGAGAACACAAAAACCGGATCTGGTGGAATCGACAGCTCGGAAGACAGTACTGCTTGCATTATGGCAAGGGTATTGCTTCGATGCGGTCGAAGGGCACGCGCCACTAGCAAACAAGCAATATAAGCAACAGCTACTCGGGGATCCTTGGACACCCCCGTTGCTGTGATGGGGTTCACATGCCCCTGCAGCAAGCGCTGCACGCCAGTGGTGTAGTCGAATATGACACCTGCGCCCTCCCCTCTTGCTCACACTCGCACCGTCGGGGCCCCATAGGAACCACCTGACTGGATCCTCGATTGGTACGAACTTGTGTAGCACGCTGGCACGCAGAACTGCCCACCTCTGGCTCACTGTGCGAAGAAAGTGAGCGACCAGCTGCACGACTGCTGCCTCCGATCTCGTACCCACCCCCGCGTCTGCCCATGCCCCTCCGTACTCTCCCAAGTTCCCGCGCCCGGAAAATCTCAGCCCCTTTCCCCACTCCTCGCCCCTGGCCCCTCGCCCCCTCCCCGTCTTCCGCTCCAGCCCCCACTCCCGCAATCTGACCCGCCGCAGGTGCCCCCCATCCGCCGCCCGGGAAAAATCACCGTGAAAACCTCAACGCCATCAGCTACAGCGATGAGCCTGGCAGCTGCGCGAAAGGCGATCTGCGATAGTGGGCTCACGAGTTGCTAAACAGCCAGTTGGATGTGAACCGAGATTGCCAGTGGCGCTTCGCCCTATGCACCTTGGCCATTCAAATTTCTTTCGCATGCAGGCAGAATGAAAGAGAGAGAGAGGGAGAGAGGGAAGAAAACAATGATTGCACGTTGAACTCCATGAACCCGCTTTCGTATTCGTCAATATGTTCCTCCTCTTCCTCCCCGCTTCTCTATTGCTATGTGTTATCCCCTTTTCTCGTTGTGGCCCTTCGCTGCGAATCCTCCCCGTGCCTCCCTGTTGCTTTGTTGCGCGGAAGCACGTCCGCGCAAGCTTCTTTGGGGGCCTCTGGCAGCTTACCAGGCGCGTTTTGGGGACATCCGATGTTTTCTTGGGGCCCCATTGCTGCCAACCACGGCCTCCCTCAACGATCGCGCCACGAGTTGCAAGGCTATGAGTGCGTCTTGTGGCCATCTTGGGCAGTCATGGGAATCTCTTCGGGCAGTTTGGGGGCCCTGTTGGGCCGTCTTGGGGCCCCGTTGGATTTCCTGGATGCGATGTTGGCACGTTCATGTATGATTGTCATGGTATCTTCTCTCAGGCGGCCTTGGAAGTCCGGATCCCAGCACCATGCAAGCACATGCCAAAGCAATGCGTTGCGCGGTTGGATGGCCTCTTGGGTGTTTTCTTTGGGTCCGTCTTCAAGCGTGTTGGGGGTGTGTGAGCTCGCTTTGGGCTCTCGCGAGGCCATCTGGCCGCCCTCCTGACCGCCCTGGATCTGTTCTCGAAGTCCAGCAAGGACGTCCAGGAGGCCAGGAAAGCAGAGGAGACGTCCTGCAGGAGCGCCGAGAAGTCCACAAAGACCGAACTTCGCTTGGGGGGCTGCGGCCCCCAGCCCTTTCAAAAAAAATATCCCGGCAAAGCGACCTAACAGCGATGCGTAGGAGCATATCTGAGAGCATTCCTCTTAAGATTCAGATGAGAATCCAGTTGTAGAATTATGCTGTTCTCGCAGTCGTAGTAGCATTCGCGATGACAGTCGCAGTGGCAACGGCAGTCGCAGTCACAACCTCAGCCTCAGCCTGCCTCAGCCTCAGCCTCAGCCTGCCTCAGCCTCAGCCTGCCTCAGCCTCAGCCTCAGCCTGCTTCAGCCTCAGCCTCAGTCTGCCTTCAGCCTCGGCCTCAGCCTCAGCCTGCCTCAGCCTCAGCCTGCATCAGCCTCAGCCTCAGCCTCAGCCTGCCTCAGCATCAGCCTGCCTCAGCCTCAGCCTCAGCCTGCCTCTGCCTCAGCCTCAGCCTGCTTCAGCCTCAGCCTCAGTCTGCCTTCAGCCTCGGCCTCAGCCTCAGCCTGCCTCAGCCTCAGCCTGCATCAGCCTCAGCCTCAGCCTCAGCCTGCCTCAGCCTCAGCCTCAGCCTCAGCCTGCCTCAGCCTCAGCCTCAGCCTGCTTCAGCCTCAGCCTCAGTCTGCCTCAGCCTCGGCCTCAGCCTCAGCCTGCCTCAGCCTCAGCCTGCATCAGCCTCAGCCTCAGCCTCAGCCTGCCTCAGCATCAGCCTGCCTCAGCCTCAGCCTCAGCCTGCCTCAGCCTCAGCCTCAGCCTGCTTCAGCCTCAGCCTCAGTCTGCCTTCAGCCTCGGCCTCAGCCTCAGCCTGCCTCAGCCTCAGCCTGCATCAGCCTCAGCCTCAGCCTCAGCCAGCCTCAGCATCAGCCTGCCTCAGCCTCAGCCTGCCTCAGCCTCAGCCTCAGCCTGCTTCAGCCTCAGCCTCAGTCTGCCTTCAGCCTCGGCCTCAGCCTCAGCCTCAGCCTCAGCCTGCCTCAGCCTCAGCCTGCTCAGCCTCAGCCTCAGCCTCAGCCTGCCTCAGCTCAGCCTGCCTCAGCCTCAGCCTCAGCCTCAGCCTCAGCCTCAGCCTCAGCCTCAGCCTGCCTCAGCCTCAGCCTCAGCCTCAGCTTCAGCCTTCAGCCTCAGTCTGCCTCAGCCTCAGGCCTCAGCCTCAGCCTGCCTCAGCCTCAGCCTGCATCAGCCTCAGCCTCAGCCTGCCTCAGCATCAGCCTGCCTCAGCCTCAGCCTCAGCCTGCCTCAGCCTCAGCCTCAGCCTGCTTCAGCCTCAGCCTCAGTCTGCCTTCAGCCTCGGCCTCAGCCTCAGCCTGCCTCAGCCTCAGCCTGCATCAGCCTCAGCCTCAGCCTCAGCCTGCCTCAGCATCAGCCTGCCTCAGCCTCAGCCTCAGCCTGCCTCAGCCTCAGCCTCAGCCTGCTTCAGCCTCAGCCTCAGTCTGCCTTCAGCCTCGGCCTCAGCCTCAGCCTCAGCCTCAGCCTCAGCCTTCAGCATCAGCCTGCCTCAGCCTCAGCCTCAGCCTGCCTCAGCCTCAGCCTCAGCCTGCTTCAGCCTCAGCCTCAGTCTGCCTTCAGCCTCGGCCTCAGCCTCAGCCTGCCTCAGCCTCAGCCTGCCTCAGCCTCAGCATCAGCCTGCCTCAGCATTCAAAATGTGGCCCGGGAATGGAGTTCTGGGAACTCGAAGAACACGAAGTGGCCTACAGTTGGCTCCGGGCATTCAAAATCATGCCCAGAAATGGAGTTCTGGGAACTCGAAGACCACGAAGTGGCCTACAGCTGGCTCTGGGCATTCAAAATCATGCCCAGGAATGGAGTTCTGGGAACTCGAAGACCACGAAGTGGCCTATATACAGTTGGCTCTGGGCATTCCAAATCATGCCCAGGAATGGAGTTCTGGGAACTCGAAGGCCACGAAGTGGCCTACAGTTGGTTCCGGGCATTCAAAATCATGCCCAGGAATGGAGTTCTGGGAACTCGAAAGACCACGAAGTGCGTTACTGTTGGCTAAAAAAGGATTCCCCGGATTCCCGCGGCAGTCCCCGGATTCCCGCGGCACCCGTCCGGCATCTGCCCAGACCCCCCTGGGGAGTCATGATGCTCTCTTTTGAGACCACTAGAAACCTATCAGTCTTCGCTGTTAGGTAACATCGGATTGTGCAGACGCAGATGTTCCATCAGTTGGACCATACACGATAGGATTTGGGGCAGTAAGGGAAGGAAGACGAACGGATGGTTGCTTCACCGCAAAGTATATTACCACCTCGACCTACACTCCAAAACAAGACAGCGAAGCTGCGCTACAGCGAAAGACAAAGGATAGCATGACGGCCGCCGCGCTGCGAAGACGAGGGGGCCGCCCATGCGTACTATGGACCACTGCAAGCAGTGCAACGATGAGGCGGCGGGGCAGAGAAACGAGACGGCCCGAGGGGGGAGGAAAGGAGAGGAGGGGAAAGCAAGAAGAAGCCTGGCCAGCGGCACAAAGGAGCGTTGGGCCAAGCTGAGGCACGAATGGAAACCCTTCAACGAAAAGGGGACAATGCGAACACTACAAACGCACAGCGAGTACGCGCGCCAGCTGGTGCCACGGCCAGTGGTATCTTTCGCGCCAGCAGACCAACGGAAGAAATAGAGCAAGGAGGGGGCAGGGGCCGACGAAAAGAAATGGGTAAACAACCCGTGCATGGATTGGCTGACCCAGACTTCGCTGGAGTCGCCCGCAGGACTGTTCCGCATGAGCGGGAGGGGAGGGGAATGCAGAGACGAAGAGAAAAGGAAACAGCACAGAGCAGACATATAAAGCAAGTAAAGTAATACTTCTAAGGACCGTGTGAAAAGGGTCGGGACGCCCATCGTCCGACCTTGCCGCCAGGACGCAGTGTCCGCGCGAGCCAGGAACGACACCAAATGGGGTGCGGCACACTGGGTTTTGAGCGGCCAGGGAGGAACCAGCCGACCTCCCTGATGCAAAACAGCGAAACCCGATCGCGAAGTAAAAAACAAGCACAAGGAGGAGGACAAGAGGCAGGCTGACGAATGCACGGGCGCC
This sequence comes from Prorocentrum cordatum, assembly GCA_963575745.1. NCBI lineage: Eukaryota > Dinophyceae > Prorocentrales > Prorocentraceae > Prorocentrum > Prorocentrum cordatum. Next base: position 252,178 of record CAUYUJ010011137.1, read on the forward strand.
CACTGCCTGGGCACCCTTCAGTCCGCCATGCGCGAGAACACAAAATGCTGGATCCGCGATTGCTGCCGCGCTGCGGGGACCCGCCGGGCTGCTCCAGGCCAGGAAGCCCTACACAAGACCTGCCCATGATGACTGTCTGATTCGCGATGCACCTCACCATCATTCTACTCAGCGTCGTGCCAGCGTCCCGATTGACATGCCAACTCCGATGCTGATGCCAGATGTAGGGCGCTGGAATCGGGGCTGGCCTGTGGACGAATCCGGAACTGGCGTCGGGAGGGGAACCAGAGCTGGAGTCGGATCCGGGGTCGGGACTGGGGCCGGCGCAAAAATCAGACTCGAAGCAGGAGCGGGACATGCAATCGGAACCGACGCTTGTGGCATGTGATGATGTTTGTCGCGATACTGGTGCCGACGCTTGTCGGACAGGGTCGTGCTCGGTGTCGGGTCGTCGGCGAAGGCGTTGAACTGGGAGGCGGCATAGGCGCCAGTCGGCGACGTGTTGCTGGCGACCCGTCGTGCAACTCAACGATGCGTTGTTGGACCCTCTCCCGATTCGCGGATCTGCGCACTGGCGAGCTGCCCACGATCGTTCTGCAGGCACCCGTCGCACAGCAAACCATGGTGCCCTCATATGCATTGCGTTTTTTTGTTTTGTCATACTCAGAGCACAACCGGCCTACAGAGCCAGTAAAGGGGTGACACATGTCCTCCCAACGCGGCCGAAACTCAGTTCGTCAAAGGAACAGAAGCGCACCAGTGCGTCTCTGCATCTTACCCGTTGCACAGCATTCGGACTTGTAGAAGTGCGCGGGGGCGTCGGCGCCCCGCCCATCGGTGGGCGCAAGTCCGCCTTGCCAGTCAGAGTCGTCCAGCGGGTGTTCCGTCGTGCTTCGGAGCGACGCGCAGCTTGCACCCTTCGCGCCGCCCCCTGTCGGACGTCGGAGTCGACGAACGTTTGGAGCGGGAAGTCGGCTGCTGGAGGCCAGAGGCTGGAGTGCTGAGCTGGCGACTGGGGGCACTCGATAGCTGGCGATGGAACTTGGAAGTCTCAAATTGGATCCTGGAGGTCGGAGTGCTGGGCTGCAGGAGGCTGGAGGTCGAAAAGCGCAAGTGGAACGTAGACTGGGGCAGGCAGAAGCAGAAGCAGAAAGTCCCACCAGAGAATGGCCCGCGATCGGGCAGGGCGAGAACAATTATATACTAGCCGCGCGCTGCCCTCTGTGCAAACTCAGAAGCGCGGCTCTCCCACTCGACTTTGTCCGCCGCCGGTAGCCGCCAGTCTCCCAGCTCCACCTGATTGCAATATCGTCTGAACACATCTTCGAATGTCATCCATCTACGCCGGAGGGGCCGCACTGGGCGCCCAGAACCGAGGTCGGCCACAGCGGCTGCCCACTGAGAGTCGCGCCACGCGGCGACTGCTTGCACCCATGCTTCACTGCGAAAGCTCGACAACTTACCAGCCTATCGCCATGTTCGCCGGAAGCGCTCCTGCCTCCAGTCCCTGACTGCTGCATCGCGCGCGATGACCGTCGTTTTGGAAGTTGCCCCCCTTACCCACTCTGCCCAAGACTCGCCCTCTCCTCTCCTGCCTCCGGCAATGCGCCAAAGCACGCTGCGTTGGGCTGCCACCAATCGGCGGAGCTCCGCGGCCCGGCCCAGAGCACGCACTCTGCGACAGTGAATTGCGCCAAACAAGCGAAATCGCTCCCTTAATGAATACGCCCAGTTCAGTTCAGCAGCAAGCGCTTCAACGACAAGAACTTCTTTCGACCGCGCGCAATCCGATTCGACGCCTCCCCCCCGCAGGGCCAGTCACAAATAATGCCACCCCGAGAAAATCCCAGCCAACATCTTCTGCCAAAACTTCAACGGAGAGACCGTCCGAAAAGCTTCAGAGTGGCTCTGCCGAACCAGAACTGATTCGTCTGCAACCTGCATGTTGTCGAGCGCAAAGAAAGACCCCTCTTCAACAAGGCGTCCCGTAGCGCCAGAACCACGCGCTTGATGGGACGGCAACTTCTCGCCACAAGCGTCTGGCCATCAGCGAAAGCCACATGGGTGAGCCGACGCCTGCGACCAACGTCAGCGCCGCAACCTCCTCGCCCCCAGATGTTGCTGACCTCTCCAAAAGCCCCATTCACAGCGGGGTTAAAGAGAACTGGGGAAAGAGGGTCGCCCTGCCTCACTCCCCCGTCAATGTCGAACGTTCGGCTGTCCGCCCCACCCCACAGCGCAACGTCTCCATTTAATTCGTGGCACATGCGCCGCAGCGCTGCGATCGTCGCTGCATTGATGTTGGTTTTCTACCAAGCGTCGAAGAGGGCTGAGTGATGGACTCGGTCCAAAGCTTTCTCCACGCCCAGCGCGGCGACCCACGGTCCCTCTCCCCTCCCCAGCAACTTCCCAATGACAGCACGTGCAATGCGCACAGCATCTGCACACCCCTGGCCAGGCCCAAGGCCGAATTGCTCCTCTGACAACTTGGAGCCGATGTCGGCGGCGACTCTGTTGTGCAATACTGCGCTGAAGAGTTTGGCCATGACTAGCAGCACTGCAACTGGGCGGCTGTTATGGGGCAGCGCGGGGTCACCCTCTTCGAAGAACAAGCGCGTCTCACCGAGTCCCCACTCGCTCGACGACGGCAGTCTTCCACAGAGAAATTGCGAAACATAAGTCCGCGAAAATTTGAACCGAGCCCCGACGACCGGTTTCCAGTACCTCCGCTACATGTCCGTCGTCTGCGCCAATGTTTCCATTCTCGAGCTTCTCCAAAGCGGCCCCCGCTTCTTCCTCCGCCACGCTGCCGCCGAAGAACTCGTCTCTCTGCGGCGCGGCCACCTCCGCATCCCCCCCGCATAGGGCATCATAAAAGAAAGCGACCCTCTCGCAGATAGAACCTGGGTCTGCCTGCGCGCTGCCGCTTTTATCTGCCATTCGCAACGGCCGGCTGGACATTTTGCGCCTCTGTTCTACGCGTCGCAAAATACCGAGCCCGGATCCTTCCACGACCAAACCTTCCAGCTCCCGCCGTTGTCTGCGTCTCCGGTCTCGGCGCAGTGACCGCCATACTCTCTCCGATAAATCCCCCCCTCGCTCCAGATCGTTCGCTCTCTGCGCGCCTTCCTGAGAGCAGCGCCCGCGCGTCGGCGCTGCGCGCGGGCTTCGCAACGCCGCGCCCTAAATCGCCTGCCATAGCCGCAGCTGCGACAACTTCACGGGAAGGGCCTTTTGAACCAGCGATGTCCTGGAGATGCCCATCCAAGCTCCAACGGCAAACCGTCGACTTCCCACCCCTATCTTTTCCCGGCTTCCACGACACAAGGCCTCCTTCGTTGCCGTCGTCTGACCGAATGCCCAGCGATAACAACAAAATCAACCCAAGACGGTCCGCGGTCTGACGCTCCGTCCAACGCGTCCGCAACGCCCCACCTCGAAAAAGATGCGGAAGCCATCTCGCCAATGAACATGAAATCGATTTGCCTCCGCATGCCTGCTCCACTGTCGCGGGGTCCAGCTTGCTTCGAACTTCTGTTCGGCGAATGCAGTCAAAGCTGTTAAGAGCATGCCGTGTAGCCACGCTGCAAATAGATCCTAACGGTTCAAGGCTGGCCAAAACTGCCCCCCCCATAATGTCCGAGTCGCCGGTAGAAGCGCTAACCCCAATAATTGCTTTAGCATCCAACCCCAAGGTGTTTGTGAATATATTTCGCCTGCCGCCTCCGACGATCTCCCCCGCCTGAATCATAAGCTCGTCATACTCCTCGTCCGTGCACTCCGAATGCGAAGAATGGGCCGCAGTCAGCCGCACCTCAATGCCGGCCCCTTTCACGTCAGATCATGCCACACGTCGCCCCACAAATGCAAATTCAAGCTCCGCTCCTCGATCGAGCCAACTCGCGCGAATCACAATCGAAACGCTTCGGTTCCACTCTAGACGCGCACCCGCAAATAGAGCATGCCCTCCAGATACCAGCGCGCACGAGCCCCGATCCACACACGGCCCCTCCTGCATCAGAATTGCATCCCACTGCGCGCATTCCAACATAGAACCTTCAGCTTGCACTCCTGCTGCACCCCTTCCCACTGCGTGCTCCGCGGATCTCTGGCGCCAGCGCCCGGCGATGTTGCCCCTGGCGATGCTGGCCGCGATGGAGAGGGCAAAAGGGAATTATGATGTTGAAGCTGGTGGTATTGCTGTACTGTCGTTAGTTGCATGTGCCCTTGCGACCGCCAGTCGTCCACGAAAGAATGCTCTCCGTCTTGGAAATGCCCGGTTTGTCCCGGTAGGCTTGAACTCGCATGTGAAGCAGTATAGCTGGCTGCCGTACTTACGAAATCGCACATTCTCGAACGATTGTTATGACTTGCAGTTGGGCCGATTGCTGGTGAAACCTTTGAAATTGCATGTGCTCTCCACTGGGGGGCCGCCCCTTGCCCTTCTTCGCCTTGCCCCCTCTGGTGGATAGCTCATTCGCCATATCGAGCTTGGACTGGATCTTGGTGGTCGGAAAATCAAGTTCAGCAGATTCCTGCTGAGCCCCCCAGTTCCCCAAACCACCACTGCACGATTCGCACATCAAGCTATACTCCTGCACCACCACCTTGACAATGTCTTGCTTTGCTACCAGCAGAATACGCCTATCCTCGTCTACTTCCACCTCTTCTTCCCGCACCCCCATTCCACTCACGCGCGCTTCGAAACGAAAATTAAGTTTCTGCCGTGCGCTCCCAAAGCGGAAGATCGATTTTACCCCATGGCTGCCCAGCTGAACCTACGGCGGCTTCGCGGACATCGCCGACGAGCGCGCCCCAGCACGATACGGAAGGGCACGCGACGAAAGCAACATTGTTGTAGATGACCCCGTTCGCGGCACGCGCCCGCCGTGATAGGCCAACCTACTGCCTGGCATCATTGGCTCATCCATTCCTTTGCCTCGTCGTTGGTATCGGATCCTGGGATGTTCCCGACTACCACTGTCAGGCTATCTTTGCGATCGCTGTTCTCATGGCCCCGTTGACGAGTTCCCCTGTAGCCGGTGCTACAGATACCCACCATTTCCCCCTCAGCGTTTCGATCACCTCCTCCATCGCGATGGCGGGCCCCTGCAACTCGATAATCTCGCCCTCCGCACCGCCGCTGCTGAGGCTCGCCTCCAGGGCCGCCTGTTTCGCGGCACCCGCCATATCCTTCGCCCCCTTCGCAACCTTGATTGTGCTCCTATTATCCTGCGTCACGTTGTGCACGTCCAACTTAATAGCCTTCATGTCCTTCATCATGGCCTTCATCATCTTAATCATGGTCGCGACACATCCTTCGACCTGCCACTGCCCATGACCCCCCGTGATCCTGAAGTTCTGCTCCTGCCGAAGCGCCTCCACCAGGCGGTGCATCGTCCATCTCGTTGAGGGGGCTATGCGATCATGTTTCCGCATTGGCCTTGTCTAGCGCTCCCACATGATGGCCCTCGGCGCGCATATCCAGCAACGCGATGGCACGAGATGCGAGATCGCAAAATATGACTAAGTACCGAATGGGAGTATGTAGGAGTCTGGGGGCATGCGGGAGTCTGGGAGTACACAGTGAGTTGCCTTTCTCCTTGAACAAGCACTTGGGCCAAAATGGCTCGAGCCAGAATTGGCGCCGAGGGAGGCCGAGGGTCAGAAACCAAACCTGGCGGAGGCAGGAGGTCGACAAGTCGAGGTGCAGCGAACCGTCGGACGCCGGCGGCCGCAGGTCGGAGTGCTCCGCTGAATGGGGGTTCACGGATAATAAGACGAGGTGGAAATGCGGCATCGGAAGTTCGAGGTGGCGGGGAAGGGGCGGGCTCTGGCCCCCCCTGCGCTTCGCTGCCTGCCGTGCTCCGCGATTTTCCCGAAGTCGCGCTGGCCGCGAGGCCACGGCGCCGCTGCCTGCGGCGGTACCTGGGCTGACCCACGACGGGAGTGAAAGACCCTTCCCAAGACTGGGTCAGCCCCGCGACCCTGCCCTAGGATCGCAGAGGCAGCTGCGACCTGAACGGGGGGCGCGCGGGGGGCGTGCCCCAAAAAAACAACCAGCAACACCGCCACCCCAACGCCACCGCGAGCGCGACCAGCAGCACAACCACCACGACAGCGGCCGGCATTGGCACAATGCCGAGCAACACCACGGTGACCAGCAGCGCCACCATCGCGACTGCGACCAGCAGCACCACCACGACGGCGGCGCGCAACAGCACCGCACCGAACACCACGGCGGCGACCAGCAACACCGCCACTAAAACTGCGACCAGCAGCAGCACCACCACGACGGCAGTCGAGAGCAATAACACAACGAGCACCACGACCGAAACCAGCAGCACCAAGACCGCGACCAGCAGCAACAATACCACGACGGCGGCCGGCAACAGCACCACAACAAACACCGCGACGGCGACCAGCAGCAACACCAACGACTGCGACCAGCACCGCCACCACCACAACGGCGGCCCGCAGCCATGCCGCGACAAACATACTTCTCACGTGTTGCCGTAGGCGGCCCGACGAGCCCGCCGGCCTCCGCGCGGTCTTCGCGCCGCCAGCCGCTGCCGCCCGCCGCCCGCCCGGCCGAGCCGCTCTGCGTGCCTCGGCCTCTGGAGGCTTCCGGGGGGGCCGCGGGAGCTCTCGAGGCCCTTGCCCGGCCGGCCCCCCTCCGCGCCCGGGAAAGGCCGCCCGCGAAGGCCGCCAGAGCTGCCCCGGCCCGGCGGCCCGCGGCCGCAGCGCCCGCAGGCCCCGCCGTGCGAGCGCTGGCCCAGGAGCGGAAGCACACGACCAGCCAGATGAGCATCGATGGGGCTCGCTGCCACTTGTCCATTCTCGCGCACGCGGCACTCCCAGCACTGTAGTTGATGACATTGGGCTCCATTGTCCGCGTCTGCCTGCAGCTGATCGCCGATAGGGCCCGCTGCCACTGCTTCCGCTGCGTGCACGCGCCACTCCTAGCCCTGTAACCCACAACGTCGGGCCCCAGCCTTGCATCCAACATCGCGCTGAGCAGTACGAATGCCTGTTGCCACCGACCCAGCCTTGTCGAAGCCTTTGCCTCGCCCGCCTCTGCCACCAGCCTAGGCTGCCGCTTCTAACTCGTCCTTATACTCAGTAAGAGCACCGTCGATCGCAGCAACAAGCTGGTCAAGGTTATCATTCTGCAGGGCGTTCCAGAGGGCGAAGGTGGCCTTCAGCTCGTTGGTGCCGCGACGCCGCTCCGTCAACAACGATATGCCCATCGCCTTCGTGAGCTTGTTTTCGTCTGCTCCCATCTGGTAGCTGTTTGGCTCAAGCCGGCTCAAGCCAAACAAGCCAAACCAAGCGGCCGGCGCGCGCGAGGGGCGCGCGCGGGGCGCAGGCATGGCGCCCTCCAGGGGGCCACGGGGTCCGCGCGCCGACGCTCGGAGCATGGGGAGTGCTCCGGGCGAAGGGGGGCGCCCACCGGACCCAGGCCCGCCACCAGGCATCTGGACACTGGCTGGGCGAAGAAGACGAGCGCAGGGAGGCGGGAAGCGAAGGACGAGCCCGCCGAGACCTCGTCACCACGGCGGGCGCGGAGCGAGAAACTTGGTCAGGAGAGGGACCCTTCCAGGCCGCAAGCCGACAAAGACAACCACGACCACGACTACGACCGAGCACCCAACGACACGACTTGCCCCCGACCCCCTCCGCTTGAACCCCTCCCGCCACCTGGCTCAAGGCGAGCACAGCCTCACACCTGCCCCGCTGCCCGAAGACACAGACAGCCGACCCAGACTCGCAGACCCACCGGTTGATTTTGAGACGCTCAGACTCCGCAGCGCTGGGTATTCGCCTTCGCCCACTCGGTGCGCCACGAGGAACCACCGTCGTTTCAGACGCCGCGCCGAGAAGAGGGAGAGAGCGACCAGAGAGGCACACACCTACCACAAACATGCCGAGACCATGCGGCAGCAGGAATCTTTCTCCAGGCGACAGACCTACCTCGAGGACCGGTTCTACCTGAGGCGGCACGCGACGCGGGGCAGCGTAAAAATCGAAGAGCGAACCACCACGCAGCCCGACTACCAAGCTCACAACACCGACCACGACTCATCCACACCACGCACGCGAGACTGCATCCAGAAGCTCCTGCGCGCGCTCCTCGGACCCAACACGAGACCGGATTACACAAACGAGGGCGCAACGGCCGTCATGATGCAGGCCGGTGTGGGGGCGCTGGAGAAAGACAGCCCGACCCAGCAGCCGAGCGCACGCCAACGCGCCCGCCAGCGGAAGAGGAACGCTGCCGAGCCAACGCCAGCAAGGGGACCGCAGAGCGTTGCCAACACGAGGATGCCACTGCCGTCCAGTGGCAGCCCACGATGCTACCACCACGTCCTGCCCGCGCCGGGCCGACAAGGGCAACGCAGAACTGCAGCTACCGCCACTGCCCTCCCGCCACCCTTGCTCACACCGGCAGCCCCGCAGCCCCCAGAAACGGGGGCCACCGCTTCTACCTGGCGCGCAAAGGCGAAGAGGGCAAGCCCTCGCACCAGAGCCGCGCGCAAATGGGCGGCCGCAGCAGGAGAAGAAGCAGCAGAAAGCACCTTGCACCAGCAGAGCGACCACCGCGACCACCAACACCACGGTCAGCAACACCAGCGCGACGAGAAACTTAGATCGTAGAGCCCAGAGCAAGTCAGCTTCTGGAACTCGGTTTGGGCCTGGGTGGCCTTGCGGGTGGCTTCGTGCCAATGCTGTTCGTCGAGAATACGGACTGCTGGGTCGCCGCATCCGAAAACTGAACGTGCCTGGATCCGCTTCATCTGCTCCTTGGCCTCGGGCCCTTCCTCTGAATCGCCTCCACGACGGCGGCGAACAAGCCAGCATCAACCCGATTCATCACTGGGTTGAGGTACGCAGCAAAATCCCCACACTGGCTGGCTGGATTGGGACGCACTGCATGGCCACCACTGGGTCCGGCGAGGCTTTCAAAACTTGGGCGCAGAGCGTTTATTGCGAGTTGGGAGCAGCCCGCGCGGGCGCGCCTGCCGCTCCCTCCCCCCCGCGGAGAGGTAGGTCGCCCGCGCTGCGGGGGCTGAGGGCCCGGGCGCGCGCCTAGTGCGCGCGGCCGGCCCGACGCTGTCGCTGCGTATGAAAAGACATGACAAAAAATACTCGGAGCGCTGCCCTTGCACAGATCTAGCAAAGCTGGAGACGACAAGCCTGGAAGAACAGAACCCACCCAGGTGCGTCGACGAGGAGCGCTCGACCCCAACCCTTGGCACAGGGCGCCTGCGCGCGAACCGATATCCAGCAAAACGCACGAGGAAACGAACGCGGAAGACGAACCGAGATCCACGACCCCGCCGAAGCCCCTTTCCGAGGACGCCGACGCGAGCAGCCCAGGCGGCCGCCCGCTACCGCCGGCGTCCGCTACCGCCGGCGTCCCGCCACGGCAGCCTCCATCGGCGCCTGCTGGGCCCGCACCTGGCCGGGGGCGTGGTCAAGCCCTGACCCCGGAGGGGACTTGAGCCAAAGGGGCTTGAGCCAAAAGGGCTACGGACGCTGGTGGGGACACGCCAAAAGCACCAAGGATTGTGCACTGGCTCCGGGCTGGGCTGTACTGTTAAAAAATCACAAGCACGCCTCGGTATTTGCTAGAAAAACATGGTCTGACGAAAAATGCGGCATGCCGTGCGACGGGCGGGCAGATGAAGAAGATGAGGAGGATAATACTAGTAATACGAATAATATAAATTCGCCGGCCCAAACGAGCCAGGGCGTGCTAAGATCTCCGGTACCTGGTTAACAGTATTTCTAGTTCGCGCGCGCGGGGCGGCCCCTGAAGGTCCCCGGAAGAAAAGTACCACGGCAAGGTCCCGGCAAGTCCCCGGCAAGTTTCCGGCAAGGTCAGGTCAGAGATGCCGGAGTTCTGTTACAGGGCCCCAGGACGGGCCACGAGGCCCCCAAGAAGCCTCCAAGACGGTCCAAGAGGGCCCCGAGACGGCCAAAGATCGCCCGAAGACGCCCAACAGGGCCCCAAGACAGCCCAAGAGGCCTCCAAGACGCCCCAAGGGCCTTCCAAGAGGCCTCCGAAGAGGGCCCCAAGAGGCCAAAATCGTTGATTTTCATTGTTTTTTCTATGTTTTTTGCGTTCTGGCTTTTTCGGCTTCCGGACGCTCCAAGACGGCCCAAGAGGCCCCCAAGACCGCTCCAAGACGGCCCACGAGGCTCCCAAGACGGCCCCGGAACGGCCCAGGAGGGCCCCCAAGACTGCCCAAGTGCCGCCCAAGACGGACTAAGAGGCCCCAAGACGGGCCCAAGAAGGGCTCAAGAGGGGAACCGAGAACTGAAAAATCTAGCCCTCCGCCCCAGAAGGCGCCCAGGGGGCTCCAAAAAGGCCCCAAGAGGCCCCCAAGAGGCCGCCAAGACGCCCCAAGAGGCGCACAAGAGGCCCAAAAGAAGCCCAAGAGGCCCCAAAACAACCCCGAAGAGGCCCCAAAACTCAGCTAGCCCGCAACGGTGCGACAATATGGGCGAAGCGATTAAGTAATACTGATAATAATAACAGCAAGAATAGTAACGATAATAAGAACAAAAATTATCCCGGCGAAGCAACCTAACAGCAATGTGTAGGAGCATACCTGGAATCATTCCCCTTAAGATTCAGGTAAGAATCCTGTTGTAGAGTTCTGCTGTTCTCGCAGTCGGGGTCGCATTCGCGATGGCAGTCGCCGCGGCGATAGCAGTCGCAGTCACAGCCTCAGCCTCGGCCTGCCTCAGCCTCAGCCTCAGCCTGCCTCAGCCTCAGCCTGCCTCAGCCTCGCCCTCAGCCTGCTTCAGCCTCAACATCAGTCTGCCTTCAGCCTCGGCCTCAGCCTGCCCCAGCCTGCCTCAGCCTGCATCAGCCTCAGCCTCAGCCTCAGCCTCGCCCTCAGCCTGCTTCAGCCTGAAAATCAATCTGCCTTCAGCCTCGGCCTCAGCCTGCCTCAGCCTCGGCCTGCATCAGCCTCAGCCTCAGCCTCAGCCTGCCTCAGCATCAGCCTCAGCCTGCCTCTGCCTCAGCCTCAGGCTGCCTCAGCCTCAGCCTCAGTCTGCCGCCGGCCTCGGCCTCAGCCTCAGCCTGCCTCACCCTCAGCCTGCATCAGCCTCAGCCTCAGCCACAGCCTGCCTCAGCATCAGCCTGCCTCAGCCTCAGCCTCAGCCTCAGCCTGCCTCAGCCTCAGCCTCAGCCTGCTTCAGCCTCAGCCTGAGTTTGCCTGCAGCCTCGGCCTCAGCCTCAGCCTGCCTCAGCCTCAGCCTGCCTCAGCCTCAGCCTCAGCCTCAGCCTGCCTCAGCCTCAACCTGCCTCAGCCTCAGCCTCAGCCTGCCTCAGCCTCAGCCTCAGCCTGCTTCAGCCTCAGCCTCAGTCTGCCTTCAGCCTCGGCCTCAGCCTCAGCCTGCCTCAGCCTCAGCCTGCTCAGCCTCAGCCTCAGCCTCAGCCTGCCTCAGCCTCAGCCCTCAGCCTCAGCCTCAGCCTGCCTCAGCCTCAGCCTCAGCCTGCTTCAGCCTCAGCCTCAGCCTCAGCCTCGGCCTCAGCCTCCTCAGCCTCAGCCCAGCCTCAGCCTCAGCCTCAGCCTGCCTCAGCCTCAGCCTCAGCCTTCAGCCTCAGCCTCAGCCTCAGCCTCAGGCCTGCATCAGCCTCAGCCTCAGTCTGCCTTCAGCCTCGGCCTGATCAGCCTCAGCCTCAGCCTCAGCCTGCCTCAGCCTGCCTCAGCCTCAGCCTCAGCCTCAGCCTCAGCCTGCCTTCAGCCTCAGCCTGCCTCAGCCTCAGCCTCAGCCTCAGCCTCAGCCTCAGCCTCCTCAGCCTGCCTCAGCCTCAGCCGCAGCCTGCTTCAGCCTCAGCCTCAGTCTGCCTTCAGCCTTGGCCTCAGCCTCAGCCTGCCTCAGCCTCAGCCTCAGCCTGCCTCAGCCTCAGCCTCAGCCTGCTTCAGCCTCAGCATCAGTCTGCCTCCAGCCTCGTCCTCAGCTTCAGTCTGCCTTCAGCCTCAGCATCAGCCTGCCTCAGCATTCAAAGAGTGGCCCGGGAATGGAGTTCTGGGAACTCGAAGAACACGAAATGGCCTACAGCTGGCTCCGGGCATTCAAAATCATGCCCAGGAATGGAGTTCTGCGGACTCGAACACCACGAAGTGGCCTACAGTTGGCTCCGGGCTTTCAAAATCATGCCCAGGAACGGAGTTCTGGGAACTCGAAGACCACGAAGTGGCCTACAGTTGGCAAGACTGCGAAGTGGCCTACAGTTGGCTCCAGGCATTCAAAATGTGGCCCGGGAGTGGAGTTCTGGGAACTCGAAAAGCACGAAGTGGCCTACAGTTGGCTCCGGGCATTCAGAATGTCGCCCGGGAATGGAGTTCTGGGAAATCGAAAAGCACGAAGTGTGTGACTGTTTGCGAAAAACGATCCCCCCCGGCAAACCCCAACGGCCCCCCAACAGCTCCCCAACGGCTGCCCAGACCTCCCTGTGGAGTAATGTGCTGCTCTCTTTTTACACCACCAGAAACCTATCAGTCTTCGCTGTTAACTAATAATAATAATAATGATGATAATAATAATAATAATAATAATAATAATAATAATAAGAATAATTTTCATGTCATTTCATACCGCAGCGACGGGGGCCGGAGCACCGCGCGACCGCGCGCGCCGCCCCAGCGCGCCCCCCCGCGCGCGGCCCGCTCAGGTCGCAGCCGCCCCTGCGCTCCCGGGGCAGGGCCGCGGGGCCGACCCCGTCTCGGGAAGGGTCTTTCACCCCCGTCGTGGGTCGGCCCAGGCACCACCGCGGGCAACGGCGCCCTGGCCTCGCGGCCAGTGCGACCCCTCCCCGACCGGCACCTCAGAGGGCAAAAAGGGAGGGGCGGCGCAGCGGGCGGCGGGGTGCAAGGGGGGGGGCAGAGTTCGCTCCTCCCCCTCCCCGGCCGCTCGCGGCACGGGGACGGACAGCAGCCAGGAGGCCGCGCGAGCGGTCGAAAGAGGAAAAGAAAAAGGGGGGGACAAGGCACCAGGCATTGGGCAGCCAGATGGCTTGGGGGAAGACCGCCGCCACAGACGCACAGAGCAACGCGGCTGCACTGGGCCCCTGGGCGCGGCAGCCTCGCCCAGCCCTTAAAAGAACAAAGGCCACTCGCAGTCAGATCCCAACCGGATCCAGCGCCACAAGCGGCGGTGAAATTGCTTAAGTCCCCCTGGGGGGCGGGGCCGCAGGCCCCCCACCAGGTCGGGAAGGAATTTCGAACGGGCGCGAGCCTATCGAGTCGTGCAAGGCGCGCGCCACGTAGAGAACGTGGTGCCACCTCTCTTCAGGCGGCGGCCCCTCGCGGAAGAGCTGGTACATGTACATGGCTGCGTGCGATAGCGGCGGGAGCAGGGCGCGAGACTCCAAATCGGCACGCTGCGCGGCCTGCCTGGGGCAGCCGCAAATAGCATGGGCAATGTCCACCTGCGCAGCTCCGCAAGCAGCACAGCGGTCCAGAGTGACGGGGAGACACGGCACGCCAAGGACTGGGAGGGGCCATGCCCCGGACATACGCGCTACGGACCACATGCGAAAGTCGCGCCACATATGTGGCCCAAAATCCAACTGAAGTAGGGCCATCGGTAGCTGGTTGGGCTCGGGGACGAGCACAGCAAAGGACATCCCGAGCGTGGGCAAGCAGGCGCCGGTCGCGCGTTGGAACGCGGCCCGATCGCGCGCCCGCAGGGCCGGGCGAACCACCTGGAGTTTGAAGTCACGCAGCAGAGACCTACGCAACTGCAGAGAGCCCTGGGCGCCACGCAGAGGGTGGCGGAAAGCTGGGTGGACATCGATGTCCAGGACAGGTGGCGTGAGCTCCGCCATGCGGGCGGCGACGGCGCTCGCCCAGGAGGCGCACGTAAGGCGGCGCGCCAGCGCGAGCATGCGGGTGCCGGGGTGGTCAGGAGGCTGCGCCAAAAGACGGGCGCGCGCCATGATTGCTCGCTCGAGCATCCGGGTGCCCAACCGGCACGTCCAGCCGCATTGCGCAACGACCACCTCGCCTGGCACAGGGGGGCCAGTGGTGCACGCCAGGAGCCTCCTAGCCCACGCGGCCTGCATGCGATTCAACTCATACTCAGCCCGATGGGCCAAGAGCAGAAAAGGAGAAGGGTATAAGATAGCGCTCTCGACCCGGAGGGGGACCTGCGCAGAAAGGACGGGGAGGCCGAATCCGCCGCTCTCCCCAGCGTGGAAAAGCGCTTCAAACAACGCGTGGCCGCGGGCCAAAACAGAGCGGAGGAGGGGTTGAAAGGTGAGCTCGGCGTCAACGAGAACGCCAAGCACCAGCTTCTGGTCCACGACGGGGCAGCCCACCCACCCGGGGTCGGGGCTACCAGCAACGGCCATGGCCGCTGTTTTACCAGAGGCGTAATTAAAGTCGGCACGGACAGCGCGGGCAAACCGGCTACACGCAGAGTCTGGCTCGGCAGATACAACGGCGCGGAGGGCGCCTGGGGACGGGCAAGGGACAGTCAAATCGTCAGAGAACTGCAGTGGCTGCAAGTGCTCCGCACCCAGCGCGTCCTGGGCTGCGGCACGATCGGCTTCAGTGGCCCCTCCGCACGCCCACTCGGCCAGTTCCGCCGCGGCTCGAGCCCACGGCGCGCCCTCGCCCAGTGCCGTTGCGGAGACGCTAGTCGCGATCGCCGCGGCCGCGTCGACGGAGGGGGGTGAAGGGGGGCGGAGTGGAAAGGGAGGGGGAGGGTCCACGCCAACTGGACAAGCGCGCCGGTAGACCGGCGGAACCCAGGTTGCACAACCCTGCGGCAGGACAGCCATTACAGCATCAGCTAGCCACTTCACCTCGGCATTAAACACATACGCCGAAAAACGCTTACCTTGGGCGGTGCCGCAGGGCAGCCGAAAAAACTCAGACGCCAGCCCCTGGAGGGCTACAAACTGGATGTCCATCTGAATGAAATCATCCAACAAGAGCCACTCGTCCTCCACCACGCCAGCAAGATACGACGACAGGCGCATGGCATCATGCGAGGCCACATCAAAGGCCCAGCGAAGGTCAGTAAGCGCCCAGTACGTGGGGAGCCCTTGAGCGCCGCGGAGCTGCGCGTGGAGCAGCAGCGCTAGCAACACAAGCAAGGGGTCCCCGACCCCGCCCTGCTGGCCAGCGCCGCAATATTGCGTGAGCACAGAGCGGTTGCGCTGTGTCCAGAGGGCGTCCACAACCGCAGACATGACAGTGGAGATCGAGATGGGCCGGAGGCACGCGACATCACGCACCACGCGGGGGCCCGACTTGTGAAGCGGTGTAAATTGCCTCGCGGACCAGCATGTGCTGGTGAGACCACAGGACCTAGAGAGATTCGCCAACGCTAGCGTGAGGCGCCGGCCCTGCACGCATGGTGACTTAACGGAGGCATAACAGCCGCGTAGCGCGCTGGATGCCACTTTAAATGTCTCTAAAACGTCCGCAAGCTCAGCCATGGAGTAAAGGCGCCGGCCCCTGGTGGAGAGACCGGCGCCAGCACGAGCCGCGCCGCTCTGGCGAACGGCGGACACCGCCCGTGCGGTGGCGAGGCATGCCTCACGGTCATGTGGAAAGTTGTTGGAGGCCCTCGCCTGCAGATCCTGCTCGATGGCTTGGAGCATCTCGTCGGCACTGAATCCCCGTCCCGTGGCAGGGTCGGCGAGTGCGATCTCAAACCTGTCTTGGCCGGCGAAGAATGAGGACAGGAAGCGCTCCGCAGCCCCAGGGTTCAAAGCCCGAAGGTGGAGAAAACGTTGGGCCGCGCCCCTCCTAGCATCCCAGGCTGCCTGCGTGGCCGCTTTCTTAAAAGCCTGGTGATCAGAGAAATCCGCCGGGGCTGGCCCAACGGGCCGGCGTCGCTTGCGAGACGCCGCCGACGTCACCGCACGGGTGACCCCCGCAGCGTGGCCCGCAAGAGTGTATAGCACGTCACGTGACCACGCGGCCACGTCCAGGAGCACGCGGCGCTGGGCGACAGAGGCCTGGCCTCCGCTCCACGGAGGGCGGAGCCACGGCGCATGCACGCACAGCTCAACCGCAGACGCTGCAAATTGGAGAAGCGGTTCCACCGCGCTAAGGGCGTCATCCCACTGGGAATCAGTGCGCCAGCTGACTCGGCCAAAACCTACGTGCGCGGAGCGGTCACACTGGCACGGCATTGACCAGCACAGCAGGCGGTGGTCAGAGGCCACGGCCACGGCCTCCTTGACAGCAACGGAGATCTGTTGGCCCAAGTCCGCGAGGACAAGGTCAATGCACGTGCCAGAATCGTGCGTGGGCACCGGCGGGTTGCACGCGATGAGCGAGGCAGCGCACAGCATCGCCTCGATATCGCGATCTTCCGGGGATTGGTGACAATGGCAGCAGCCGCACCCCGGGCGGTGCGAAAGGACGTAGGACAGATGGATATTTGCATCCCCAGCGACGAGGAACGAGGCATGCGGAAAGCGCGAGCGCAATCGAGTGAGCTCACCAAGGATCGCGCTCCAGGTTTCCACGTCGCCGCCTGGCGCTGGGTAAACTGCGGCAAAGACAAGAGACGGCCCCGACGCGGCAGTAGCGCCGCTCGACGAGGTCCAAACTTCAAACCACTGGACCCGCGCAGACGAGACGTCAGGCAGCGGGCGGACTACCGGAAGCAGTTCGGGTCGCAAGAAAATCCCGACAGCGCCCCACGAAGCAGAGCGTTCGCCCAGCCAACAGTACGGGTACCCTGCCGGCAGCGCCGCACCCGGCGGGAATCGCGCACCGGGGGTGATGCAAATATCGATATTCTCATCGTGCAGAAGCTGCGCCATCGCCTGCAACCGCCAATCTAAGAGCGCGTCTGTGCCGAGGGCGAGCAAGCCACACCGGCCCGGGTTTAAAACGGCCATGCGCAAGGGCTGCTGGCTTGACAACTCCAACGGCGGGCCCGGAGCTCCGGCGGCGTCGGCAGCCAGCACTGGGCCCGCGAACGGCGAGATCACGGGCGGTGAGTCCCCGCGCGCAGGACGCAATGGGGGGGCGACCTCTTCGGCGAGGAAAGCTCGCAGCTGCCGGCCAAGAGCGATGAGAGGCCCAGCCTCGCGACTCCCTTGCGTGCGAAGCTGCGGCGGCGGCTCGGGGGCACAAGCAAGCAAGGCGAGCACGTCACGAAGCGCCGCTCCCCTCTCCAGGCCCCTGGTTTCGACGCCGATCCAGCGGTTCACTAAGTTGCGTAGCGGTGTCAGGGGGGCGTCGCCGCCCCCGGCGAACATGCCTCCGCCCCTGCGCGGGCGGCCTCCGGCGGGGCTATGCACGGCGAGGCCGGGGAGCCCTGGCAACGGCTGCGGGAGGGGTGGCGCGGCCGGCGGGAGGGGGGGAGGAAAGGAAGGGGACGAACGGCGCGGAGCGGGGGGGGGCCGGCCAAGGGGGGCAGACGGCGGACGACACCGCGGAGCGGACGGATCATCATCGTGAGCAACGGGAAGCCCTCGGGGGCCGCCGGAGGGGGGGGGCAAGGGACAAGTCTTACGACCAGTACCCATCAAGGGGCGACGCGGCCCAGCCCGACAAGCAACAACGATGAGCACGATCGACGCCACTATGCATCTGCAGCTTTTTCACTCGACACCGCTCGTTGCAACCAATGGGGTTCATAGGGGATCCGGGGCCAGACCGCCACACCGCTTTGGGTGCCGGCCGCAGTGGGCGGCGGCTGGGCTGAGAAGTGCGAAGCGAGGACAGCGCAGGACAACTGGAAAGAGGCACCCGCCCCCGCGGGGGGCGAGTCCGCGCCCGCTGGGAAGCTATCGCAGGTGCAGGAGCGCAACTGGCGCAGCGGTGCGCGGGCGCACCCGGCTCCGGGGCCGGCGAGGGCACCGCGCTAGGTGCCAGCGCCCGACGGGGGCTGGCGAAGCAACTCGCGTGCACTGAGGCGCTGCACTGGCGCCGAAAGAAGCCCCTGCGCCGAGGCCTTCGGCTCGGGGCCCTCGATATCCGTGACGGGGCCGAAGAAAAGCAGGAGCTCCTCAATATGCTCTTCAAAGAGAGGGCGGGTGGCGTGCATGACAATTCGACCCTGCTTCTTATTCTGCAGCTGGATGGACAAAACCTGCTTGGGTGAATTAGAATACGTGATATCTAAGCCAGGCTGTGAAAAGTCACCGGTCCCAAGGGCGAAAGGGGGCACTGCGGTCACCTGTTTCCCTGCTCCGCCGCGGCGCATGCCGGCCAGAATCGCCACCCCCATCGCCATGACAGCATTGTGGAGGTCAACCTCCGAGTGGCAGCGGGAGGCGAAATAGACCGCGATCTTCGCGCGGCCGTCCCCGGGCTTTGGCCCGAAGGACTCGCGGACTTTGCACAGCCAGCCGGAGACAGCCTCGCGGAGCTCAGCCTCGCTCCCGAGGGCGGCAAACTGGCGCGGGTCAGGCGCCGCCGGGGCCGAGCCAACGGGGTCAAGCAACGGCAGCGCACTGGGGGGCCCGGGGGGGCCCGCCGCAAGGGGCGGGGGAGCTGCGCTAGACAATTGCGGCGCGTGCTGGGGCGCGGCCATAGGCACCGAGAGCAGCGGCGACAAGGCGGGCGGAAGCGCACGCGGGGGCGACGCCAGCGGCGCGGGCTGGGATGGCGACAGGGTCCCGCAGACGCCCCGCACTACTGTAGCCACAGCCGCGCATGCGCGGACGCGCTCCTCCTCGCACGCTCGGACGCGCTCCTGAAGCCGCGCGGCACACGCCGCGTACTGGACAAGTTCGGGAGGCTGGTCTGGGCGCACGACGCCGGAAGCGCGGTGTAACCACGCTTTCCCACCCCCCGCGCCGACCAGCTCTTCCCAGCCTGCGCGGGCAACTTGGAGCTGCTCGAGCTCTTGGCGCAAAGCTGCCAGCTCAGTGGCGTGGTCCTTCAGGGCGCTCGAAGCGGGCTGCGAAGAGGAACTGGGCGGGAGCGCCTTGACCAAGGGCGCGGTCGGCCCACCTGCGGCGCCCGCCACGGCTGGGGCGTGCCCACCTGCGGCGCCCCCGACAGCCGCGGGAGCGCCGGCCACGGACATCGGGGCTGCCATGGGCACGAGCGCCGTGCCCGGATGATCCCACTGAGTGCGACCTGAGCTGCGATGCTGAAAATACAAAGCGCCGCTGCCCGAGTCACGCCGGGGCTCCCACCCCGGCGGAAGGGGCGGCGGGCTCAGAAGCGGCGGGCCCGGCGACGCGGGCAGCGGGCTAGCCGGGGGCGAGGCCGCCGCGGCCTTCGGGGTGGCTGGCGCCGCCGCCCCTGTGTAGGCGGCGTCGGCCGCGCTCGCTTTCGGCGGCGGAGGCGGCGGCGGCGGCGGGGGCGGCGGGGACTCTGGCCCAGCGCCGATCCACCTCGTTGGCGGGCTGCGCGGCGGGCTCAGCTCAGGGGGCCCCGCCGTAGCCGGGGACAGAACCGCGCGGCCCTTCGCCGCCGCCCCCGGGAAGATGCCCCAGTCGCCGGGGGGCGGCCCGGCCGGGAATGGGCACGGGGTGGCGGGCTGCGACGGAATCAGGGCGCCGAGCGCAGCGCTGAGGTCGACCTCCGAGCCGCGTGGCGAATGGTGGCTGTCTGCCACGGGCGTTGGGCTGCATTCGCGGTCACGGTCATGGTCACAGTCCCGACCCTGGTCATGGTCCCGATCGCGGCGGCTGCGATCGCGATCACGGTCGCGGTCCCTGGCCTGGCCCCTGTCCCGGTCGCGGTCGCGACCGCGGGAGCGGTCGCGGTCTCTGTTCCGGTCGCCATCGCGGTCGCGGCCGCGGTTGCGGACTCGGTCCGAGGACGGCATGGCCGCAGCACTGGTTCCCTGAGCGGGCACGGGGGACCCTCGGTCCGCGCGGTGAGCCTTAGAGCCAAAGCGCGTGTACATGCGGAGGCATCAGCAGGGGCAGGAAACAAGGACTTCCTCCCCGTGCGCGCCCAGCGTGGGCGGCTGGACAGCAAGTACGAGGGCGGGGAGGGGGAGAGGGCAACGCATGCTAGGGTAACTTGCACTCCCGCTCACGCTCTCCACGAAGCCCAAAAAGAGCCGCTAGATATCATTATGAGGCACAACACCCGCGAACACCCGACAAACCCAAGGCAGCCCCCCGCACGCAGCACGGCACGGCACGGCAACAGCACAGCGAGACACGACACAACCAGAACAACGCCCACGCGGCCCAGGCACGGCACGGCACAGCCGGCGGGGGGGCGGCGGAGAGAGCGCGCAGCCAGGGAAGGTAAGAATCAGATTGGCAACCATGCGCAACCTCCAAGCGACACGTGGGACATGGGAACATGCTGGAAGCAATGCAATGTCACATCAGCCAACCTCTCCCTTTGCTGGCATAGCTCCATTGACGCGACGACGGCAATGGGTTAAGAGTAACCCTTCAGGAGACGGGCGTAAACTGAGGCCAATTGCATCGACCGCACAAGCACCATGTACAGAAGCGAGAAAGCCAAATGTGGACAATTTCATTTAGATCACCTGGGGGGCGGGGCCGCCGGCCCCCCACCAGGTCAAAAGGAAAAGCGGGCCCCAGGAACAGGCGGGGCAGGGGAGGCGGGGACCCCGGGGCCGCCCGCCGGAGACGGGGCCGGGGAGGGGGGCGGCGGCAGGAACGCACAGCGTACGGATTACAAGCTCCATTGACACGACGATGGCAAGGGGTTAAGAGTAACACTTCAGAAGTAAGCGAAAACTGAAAAACAATTGCATCGACCGCACAAGCACCATGCACAGAAGCGAGAAAGCCAAATGTGGACAATTTCATTTAGATCACCTGGGGGGCGGGGCCGCCGGCCCCCCACCAGGTCTAAAGGAAAAGCGGGCCCCAGGACCAGGCGGGGCAGGGGGGGCGGGGACCCCGGGGCCGCCCGCCGGAGACAGGAGGAGGACAGGACAGGGGAAGGGTGCTTTTGCTCACCCGCCAGCCTCGCCACACATCCTAAGCCGGGCACGTCTTATCTCCCCCTTTCCGACGGCAAGTGATGCAACAACAAGCAAGTAGACAAGAAGGGATGAAATGCAGCCAAGCTGTGCATCACTCCATGCTCCGGTGCAACATTGGAGACCATATCAGCAGATGACGTAGATGTCCCGCGGAGGTTTCATGGGAGAAAGGCCAAGTAGCTGGCGCAAGGCTTTTCGGCCCTCGCAACACATGTCAGACAGGCACTCTGGCAATGCCTCCCAATGGTTCTTGTGGTGCCCGCCACCCGGTCTCATGCGTACAAGGAACGGAATGCCTTCGGGAGGAAAGTAGCGGAGAGCCACCTTGCGAAATTTCGGCCGCTCGGCCAGGAGAAGTCGCTCAAGGTCTCGGGTCGAAAACCCGTCAGGCGTAAATCCAAGCACTTCACTGGATAAGAGCCTCACGATGTAATCAGAGCCATTGCCCAGGGCAACAGCATCATCTATACCAGAGATACCTAATTTCGCCAAGTTGCTTGAACGACAGCCCGACAATAGTAGGAGGGCGTGAGACACGGTGAAGCGCCCACACCCGTCGACACCGCACATGTCAGCGATCAGCTCCGTCTTCGTGCGACCCCGCAGGGCAATGTCCGCGGGCGTATAACCCGGCGTCACTCCCCCAGCCTCCTGCACAGCTTGATACTGGAAGTCTGTCGAAAAAACCGGAAACTGAGCGTTACGAAGCTTGTGTGACAAATCGACCCTGCGGACCCCTGGGTTCATATCTGATGCTACCACCCATTCAAAAGAGTGCATGGCGAAGAAGACTGCCCACGCCGCTTTGTGATATGGGGGCCTGGACTCAAGCAACTCTTGGCGAAGGGTAAAATTGCCAGGGCGAGCCAACTCCTCACGAGGCAAGTTAAAGCACAGAGCTGCCCGCTCGAGAAACTGATGGTACGTCATGCCAATTGATGGGAGGCCAAACCCAGAAAGCCCAATCCCTCCCCAAGTAATCTCGTCATGAGCCCACTCTGCCGGAATGCGAAGTGTCGCACGGGCCGCGTACATTTTTCACATTTCGCTTATACACAGCCGTCCACGGGTCCGCGCGCCGGTCGCCCGGCGCCCGGCCCCGCGGCCGCTGCGACTCAGGACTGCCACAGGGGTGCAGGTCTGAGCCATCCAGCCGACGGAGGCAAGGCGGTGGTCTCTCACACCCCTTCCTCCCCCGGCTGGTGCGTGACGAGTGGCGCGGGGAGTCCAACGTTCCCCCCCCGCCCGCAGAACGCAGGCGGCGGACGGCGTCGACGGGGGGCAGGCAAGTCAGACATGCAAGAGAAAGGAGCGCAAGCAACAATTGAAGGGGCCATTGAGGTGTCAAGACACGCTATGGGAAGCAATAAGACAGACGAGCAAGGGAGGCGGGAGCAGCAGGGAGACGGACGGGGAAACACAATCGTGAGATCAGATCAATCAACAGGAAGCGACACTTACCTAGACCAGCGGAGAGAGAGAGAGAGAGAGACCGAGAGAGCAAGAGACAGGGAGACAGAGAGAGGGCAAGATCGCAAGACCACGGGAGGACGGGCAAGGGGGGACATGGGCAAACAAGCGAAATGAAAGCATTTTGGCGGCCCGCCCCTTCGCGATCCCACTGCTGATACAGCCACCGCGCGTGAAGGCCCCCGGCCCTCTCAGGCCCCCTGGCGACCACGGCGCCCTCCCCGCCAGAGGCGGACAGTGCCCCCCGGACCAGCCACGCGAGGGGGGCAGCGATGGAAGGGCGCGCGGCGCGCCCTAACGCAGCAAGCTAAGAATGGCAGGCGGAGGAGGAGGAGGAGGAGGAGGAAAAGGAGGAGGAGGAGGAGGCCGGCCTGGGGGCCGCGCGCAGGATTGCGCGGCCCACGAAAACAATGTGGCTGGCACGGGCCACAGGTTCCGCGCCCTCACAAAAAAGCATCTGCAAGAGCAAGTCAGGAGTGACGGACGGCCCAACGCGGCCCTCCCCCACGCCTGGCAGTGCCTTGCGCGCCCGGTCTAAGGCCGGACAGCGAACGAGGACATGCCGGAGCGAGACACCGCGCCTGCGGCATGCACGGCACACTGGGATGGTTTCTGGGAGTTCCACCTCGCCTAACACAGGCAGCGGCCATGCCCCCGTCATCCGGGCGACTGCCCAAAGACGGTAGTACCTCCAAAAGGAGGGCCCCGGCTCCCAGGTCAGCATGCCCTCATCGGGGAGTGCTGGACCAGGGCACAGCGCTGCAAAGGACCGATTGAGGCTCGGCAAAACCCGCGAGGCCCCCGCTGCGAAGGCCTGCTGGTCGTATCTGAGGAGTGCCGGGCGCAAGGCAAAGCGCCGATACTCCCGCAGGAGGACCTTCCTTCGGGCTGGGTCGAGCTGGGCAGCGCGGAGGGCCTCCGGGGGAAACAAAGGGTGAGAATCCAGGTCAGGAGGCGGGTCTGGCAGGCGGGAAGCCAGCGCCGCTGCGTCCGAGAGCCAGGTGGGGACGCAGAGGGCGCGCGAAGCACGGTACATGATTGCGCCAGGATGGTCGGGCGGGAGCACGGTTAGCCGAGCCCGAGCCATGAGCGCACGCTCGATGAACCGGGTGCCCATTCGCATGCGCCAGCCGCATTGCGCGACCACCACGACGTGCTTGATGGGCGGCCCGCCGTGGCATCCCAGCAGTCGGCGGCCCCAC
This sequence comes from Prorocentrum cordatum, assembly GCA_963575745.1. Taxonomy (NCBI): domain Eukaryota; class Dinophyceae; order Prorocentrales; family Prorocentraceae; genus Prorocentrum; species Prorocentrum cordatum. The sequence goes on from CAUYUJ010011137.1 coordinate 275,781, forward strand.
CCCACCTGAAGCTTGTTGAAACGAGCCTCGGCGCCAGGGACTCCTGCAAGGAGCGGACACGCAAAAAGAACAGCTGCCTCAACACGAGGCGGCACCTGCGCGGCCGCCACCGGCACAGAAAAACCTCCGCTCTCCGCCGCGAAAAGCAACTTCTTGAAACAGGAGTCGCCGATAGCACAGAGCTCGTTCAGCAGCGGGCCAAAAGTCAGCCCTGAATCGACAAGAACACCGAGGAGGTGTTTCTGAGATACGACTGGGCAACCTGGTCGGCCTGGGATCGGGGCACCAAGCAAGGGCAAAACGCATGTCTTGTCACGCTCATACGTGAACAAGGACTTCATGCGGAACGCATAGCGACTACATGCCGAGGTGCTCTCATCGGAGATCACTGCCCGCACGGCGCCCTCAGACGGGCACGGCGTGGTGATATCGTCGACAAATTGAACCGGAGGCAAATGGAAAGACCCTGTAGCCTCGGCAAGCGCCACTCGGTCCGCCTCCACCGGGAGGCGTTGGAAGACGCCACGGAGCCGCTCTTCAGCAGACGCCGCAAGGGGGGCCGCCTGCTCTAAGATGCCCGCAACACTCGACTTAAACTCCTGAACCGGCAGGTCTCGCCAGGGCATGCTTTCCCTACATGCGGGGGGCGTAGCAATGGCCGCATCCAAAAGGGCGCTTCTGATCAGCAGCGGGATGCAGGAAGCGCATCCACCGGGTAGTGCTTCCGAGATTTCGTCACGCAGCGCGCGTAGCTGCGCGTTACAAATATGCACGGAGAAGCGACGACCTTGGGCAGTTCCACATTTCAAGAAAAAGACCGGAGAGAGCAGGCCGTGGAGCCCCACTGTCTGTTGGTCTTGGGCCAGGATGTCGTCCAAGAGGAGCCAATCGGCCCCCTCGACCCCGGCGCTGTATGCACCGAGGAGCATGCCGTCGATCGAGGCGACATCGAAAGCCCATTTATTGTCAGCTATGGCCCACCAGGTTGGGCAGTCAAACGCGCGTCGTAGCTGCGCATTGAGGACAAGGGCAAGAACCTGGGATACAGGGTCTCCAACCCCGCCCTGTTGGGCTGCACCGCAATATGCCTCAATGAGGGCCCCATTCCGCGCTATCCACAAAGCGTCTTGCACAGACGCCATGTCGCTGGCGAAGGACACGGGTCGAAGGGCAGAGACCTTTCTGACCACGGGAGGGCCTGATTTCCGAAGAGGTGAAAACTGCCGGAGAGACCAGAAGCGAGACGTGACACAAAGGCGGCGGCCCAAGTTCAACAGCGCCCGCGTTAGGCGGAAACCCTCTTGAACTGGCGCCTTCACCGCTGCGTTGCACAAATGCACAGTCCGTTTACCAAGCTTCAACAAGGCAATGGCCTCTTCGACTTCGGTCTCGCTGTACAGTGGCTGCGCGCGCTCGGGCCCGGACGCGGCTCCTGCGCGCCGGATCCCTGAGACCACGCGAGACATGCGGTCCCTCTCCACAGGGCATTGGGGGAAATCGTTCTGAGCGCGCCCCAACAGGTCCGCCTGAATTGCATCGAGCATCTCGCTCGTGGACTGGGTGCGCCCTGTCACTGGGCTGACGAGCTGGATATCAAATCTGTCCGCGTCCTTGAAAAATCCAGACAAGAAGCGCTCCGCGGCGCCTTTATTAATTTCCCGGAGGCGTAGGTAACGGTGCACCGACTTCCGACGCTGTTGCCAGGCTGCTTCTTCAGTCGCCCGTTTAAAGTCAGCAAAGCTAGAAAAAGCGGAGGGGGCTAACGGCACCGCAGCTGGTGCCCTCGCTCTCGCGGGTCCCCCGACAAGGCGGACAGCTCCTGAGCCATGGCCAACAATAGTGTACACTGCATCGCGGCACCATGCAGCCACATTTAGGACTGCGCGGCGATGGAGCCTCGTGGCCGAGCCTCCGTGCCAGGCCGGGCGCAACCACTGGGACTCCAGGAGAAGCTCAACCGCGTGGGCGAGCGCGGCCAAAGTTGGCGCAACCTCACTGAGGCTGGCCTCCCATTCAGCACCTGAGGTCCACGCTACTCGACCAAAGCCAGCGGCCAAGTGCGGCTCGACCAGACAGGGCGCATCCAGTAGGACGAGCTTGTGATCCGAAAGGGCTATGAAATCTTCCACCACCTGGACAGGTAGGGGGTCGCCGCGCAAACCTATAAAAATGTCAATGCACGTGCCGGAGGAGTGGGTCGGCTTGGGGGGGTTGAACGCCCTGAGGTTAGCCCTGTCCAGCAGTGCCTGGATATCTCTGTCAGGGCCGCGTTGGGAGCAGTGCAGGCAGCGGCAGGTCACCGCATGCGAGACGACGTATGTGAGGTGCACGTTCCCGTCACCCCCAATTAAAAGCCGGGCAAGCGGGTACTTGGCCTGAAACTCCGCGGCATGGGCAACGATAGAGGACCACGTGTCCCTGTCTCCTCCATGGACAGGGTACATGGCACAGAGAACGAGGCACGGAGAGCGCGCCGACGCGGAGGGCCAAACTTCAAACCACTGCTCACGCGCCGACGACGCCTCCGGAACGAATCTGACAGCCTGCTCCAACTCGGGCCTCACGAAGAGGCCCACGGTGTCCCACTCCGTGGACGTCGGGCCAATCCAAACAAAAGGAAAGCCTGGCGGTAACCACGCGCCCGGCGGGAACCGCGAGCCAGGCAGGATACAGACATCAACGCCATGCTCGACAAGAGCGTGTGCGACTGCCTCCAGGCGCCACTCAAGAATTAAGTCCGTACCAAGGTGCAGAAAACCCGTGCGGCCCGGGTTCAGCGTGGCAATGCGGAAGAGTGGGCGCGCGGGCGGGACAGGCCCCAGGACGCGTCCAGCCGCTTCTGCGGCAGCAGCCTGGGGAACTCCCCCAACGTAGGGCCCCCCCACAATGCGAGAGATCCCGGGAAGCGCCATCAGCGACGGGAGCAGCGCGCGCGCGAGAAAATGTTGCAGCTCCACTGCGAAGGCCCATAGGGGGCCAGCTTCGGTGCCCGCATGGCGAGTCGCCCCATCTGGCCACGCCGGAGCCAGGTGCAGCAGGGCTAGGAAGTCCCTGGAGGCGGCCGCCAACTCCGCGCGGCTCTGGGGCGCACCTAACCACCGCATGGCCTTCTCACGAAGCGGGGCCTGGGACTGCGCGGCCTCCGCTCGCATCCGCGAGCGCGTCGCCGCCTCCTCCTCCCAGGGGGCGCGTCGGCGATCCATCGCTTCGGCGCTCCAGAGGGCGTTAGCTCGAGCCCTATCGGAGCAGGGGTGGCACGGGGTAGGGGAAATGCGAGACGACGACGACGGCGCAGCAAGCAATCAAGGGGCGGGGGCCGCATCGCCGCTGCAAGGCAGGATTTTGCATGCAAGCACAACACGGCGTGAGAAGGGGACAACGGGACAATAGAATGTAAGCACGTGGGGACTTGCGTGCGCGCAACACTGTGGCCTGGGAAAGACACGACCACACGGCGACATGCAAGTGCGACAAGGGGGTGGGAAGACGGGCGCCCCCTCCATCTTCCCACCTGCTGCCTGACCTCGTCAGACACGCTGGTCACCCCCAGCGGGACGCCGAGAGGGGGGGGGCTCGCCAGGAGGTGGGGTGGGAAGATGGCCGCCCCCACCGTCTTCCCGGCAGCGGCCGTGGGCAGGTGGGTGGTCGACAGCCTCCCCCCTGCTTCCCAGCCGCACGCATTGCTTCCCACCTGCCGCAAGCCCCACGTCCCCCCGGCCCCCCCGGCCGAACGCCGGGGTGGGCACCCCCAGGAGGGGTGGGAAGATGGCCCCCCCCGCCATCTTCCCAGCTGCCGCCGTGTTGCCGGCACGCTCCCTCGAGGAGCCGACTCACGCAGACGAGCAGAGAAGCAAAGCAACGGGCTGACGTGGAAGCTGAACAAAGACGCAGTGAAGCATGACCCCGCACGCGCGTGCTACCGCGAACAGAGAAAGGACAAGGTGACTGCGCCATGTGAGCACGCGCTGCATGCAAGATAAGCGCGGGGGACATCGCTGCGAAGCCGGACGTTGCACGCAATGAGCTCGAGACAGCGCGAGCAGAAGACAATGTAAGTGGGACGGCTTCCCGCGCGAGGCGCCTTTTCCTTTGCACAACGCGCCCGGGCCTTGCCGCTCCCCAAGCGCCACGTCCAAAGACACTCTTTATGCAGGACGAATTAGCGCTGGGGCCCTAGCCTGCAAGTCGGGCAAGCGCGTGCAGATCTGCGCGAGCTCATGCGGCATCGCGCATCTAGGCTTCTCGGGGCCGAAGAGAAAAAACAACGTCGTAGCCCGGGCAATGACAGGGCATAAGGAGATCGAGGAAAGAACAAGTGCGACAGGCAAACTGGACAGGAGCTTCGGCTGTCCGCCCCGACAGCGGGGGCGACGGGGGCACGCCCACCCCCTCCCCCGCTGGCGACGCCGACATTAGAGGGGGGCGCTGGAGTGGGGCACACGACTCACTAGGAGGCTTCAACGAGGACACCGGTCTCCAACCGGGCCGCGAGCGCTTGCTGGCGAGGCAAGCGGGGGTGGGGCGGCGAGACTAGCCAGGGCCCAACATGTCCCGCGCCCGCACGCGCGGGGGGGCCGGGGCGCCGTGCACTGCCGGGGCCGGGGCCGTAGCCGTCCTAATCTCGGCGACAGGCCCCAGAAACATTAAGAGCTCTTCCAAATTGGCGTCGAAAGCCGCCCTCTTGCCCTTGACGACAATGCGCCCCTGCCGCTTGTTCACGAGCTGTATCGTGAGCTTCAGTAACGGCCCCGTCCTCCAAGTGACTTCGACGGCGGGCTGATGAAAATCGCCCGTGGCAAAGCCAAAAGGCGGGGCCAGGGCGGGCCGTGCCCCGCGCCCCTTCGGAGCCGCAGCCTCGATGTGGACGCCCATCGCCCTGACGATTGCATGCAGGTCGCCCTGGGACAAGCACCGCGTGTGGAACGTCGCCTCCATGGCAACGCGACCGTCCGTCGACCCCCCCACCGCAGTGTGGAGCCTGCTGTGCCAGGCACCCACGGCCCCATCTAGCTCAGATGCCCTGGTGAAACGCGCGAGCGACTGGGCGGGGGTCGCAAGCGCGGCGTCATTTGGCACAGCGCCACCAGCCGCCGCGTCCTGCAGGGGGGGAGCCTGCGAAGCGGGGCCGGCCGGGACCCCGGCAGGCGAGCGGTCGCGGGACCGCGATAGCTCGCTGATCTCCTCATTCAAGGCGGCGGTGCGGGAGATCCACGCTGCAACTTCAGGTGGCCGGTGCATCACCACCTGCTGGGTAGACCTCTGGAACCACAAAATCTGGCCCCCGGTGGGGTCGCGAAACTCCTCCCAATCCGGACGCGCTGCCTGAAGGGCCTCCAGCTCCAGGCGCAGCGAACGGATCGCTTCAGGTGAAGCCGCCACGGGTGCCACCACCACAGGCGCTGTGAGCTGCAACGCGGCCCTCGCCCACGCTGCCATCGGCGGGGTCGCCGCGCCCCCCGGCGGCGCCCCCTCCGGAGCAGCAGATGCGTCTGCGGTGGCGCGGGCAGGGGCCGGAACTGGGAGAGCAGGGCCCGTGCCCGGGTGGTCCCACCGGCTTTCCCCTGTACGCCTGTTCTGGAAGAACAAAGCCCCAGACGGCGCACGGCGAGACTCCCATCCCGCCGGCAGCGGCGGCGGCGACAAGTCCGGAGGGCCCGGGGACTTCGCCTCGGGGGCGGGCTGCCGCCTCACCGGTGAATTCGCTGCGACAGGCGGCGGCGGCGGCGGCGGGGGCGGTGGCAGCGGCGACAAAGGCGCCGCGCCGACCCACCCCTCCGGCGGAGAGACCGCCAAGCCGCGCGCCGGGGGCGCCGGGGAGAGCACTGCACGAGCCTTCGGCGCCGCCCCGGGGAAAGCGCTGAAGTCCCCGGGGGGGGCCTCAATCGGGCGCGGGGTAACTGGCTGAGACGGCAGCATGGCACTCAGCTCAGCCGACAAGCCACGCTCTGGCGAGTCAGCCACTTCTGTCGGGCTACACGTCTGCTCAGGGGCCGGCTGCTCAGAAGACCTTGAGCTGCAGCGGCGCCGACGGTCCCGGCGGCCACGGTCCCGGTCCCGGTCCCGGTCCCGGTCGCGGTCCCGGTCGCGATCCCGGTCGCGGTCCCGGTCCCGATCACGACTACGGCTCCGCTCCCGGTCCCGGTTCCTGTTGCGCTCCACCGGCATCGCGGCGGGGCCGAGGGGCCGGGTTGCGGGCTCCGGGGCGCGGGCAGGGACCGGGCGGCGCGTGGCGTGGCAAGCCCTTGAGCACACGTTCCACCGGGAAAAATAAAGACGGAGGTCCGGTCCTGCATATGTGAGAAACGCGACAATCCTTTGTTGGGGCAATACGGAGGAAGAGGGGGGAGGGCGAGAGAGGCGAAGACGAGGCCTGGAAACGCGGACGAGCTCCCACCCCCTCCCGGGTCAACCGAAGGCTGCCCGACAGACGGCCGGCAACTTAAGAAGTCACATAGCGACTGCGATCAGGCCAAAGCGACACAGCCCAGCAGGGGCACCCCGGGCTCGGCACGGCCGGCGACGAACCAGCGAGCCCGGGGAAGGACGGCCAGAGAAGGCCGAGGCGAGGCACCAACACGACACGGCAACCCCGCGGCACCCACACGGCAACCCCACGGCACCAACACGACACGGCAACCCCACGGCACAACACGACACGGCCAGAACAAACACACGGCACACGCACAGCACGGCGGGGGAGGGGGGAGGGCGGCGGCAGGAACGCACAGCGTACGGATTGCAGGGCTCCGTGGAATCCGAACCTCCGTTATCACGACGACAAACGTGACTTGGATACGCTTGCGGGGACGGGCGCAAGCTTCGGAGGAGGGGGGGTGGGAAGACGGCCGCCCCCATGATCTTCCCACCTGCGGCCCGGCGCGCTGGTGGCCTGCGAAGCGGGGGAGGGCGACACCCCCCCAGACGGGCGGCTGTCGGGGAGGCCAGCCAGGGGGTGGGAAGACGGCGCCCCCCCTCGTCTTCCCACCCGCGCCTGGAGAGCGGGACAGCCCTGCCCCTACAGCACCCTGCCGGCGATGCGGGGTGCTGGCGCGCAGCAAGGAAGGAGGGGGGGACGACCGGCGGCCGGGGGTGGGAAGACGGCCGCCCCCGCGATCTTCCCACCTGCGGCCTGGCGCGCTGGTGGCCAGCGGAAAAAGGGAAGATCTCCCTTGGCGGCCGGGGGGGGGGGGCAGGCCAGGGAGGAGGGAAGGGAGGGAGGGAGGGGAGAGGGGAGGGACAGGCAAGGGAGGAGGGAGGGGGGGGCAGCACGGGGGGGGAGGCGACGGCGACGCCAGGGGGGGGTGGGAAGATGGGCGCCCCCCTCGTCTTCCCACCAGCCGCTTGTCCCACGTCGGACACTTTGGTCTCCCCCACCCGGGCGCCGAGAGGGGACCCCGGAGGGGGGTGGGAAGACGGCCGCCCCCGCCATCTTCCCGGTTGCGACCGTGCGCGGGGGGCACACCCGAGAGGGGGTGGGAAGACGACCGCCCCCGCCATCTTCCCAGCTTCGGCCGTGCGCAAGTGCGACAAGGGGGTGGGAAGACGGGCGCCCCCTCCATCTTCCCACCAGCAGCCTGCCTCGTCAGACACGCCAGTTACCCCCAGCCCGGACGCCGAGAGGGGGGGCACGCCAGGAGGTGGGGTGGGAAGATGGCTGCCCCCACCTTCTTCCCGGCAGCGGCCGTGGGCTGGTGGGGGGTCGACAGCGTCCCCCCTGCTTCCCGTCCGCACGCGTTGCGGGCTCCATGCCTTTGGGGCGCCTGGCAGAGCCCTCCACGCGCCGCTGGTACAATGGCGACGACGAAAGACGGCGGCAACGACGACGACGACGACGGCGACGACGACCACGACGACGACGACGACGACGACGACGGCGGCGGCGGCGACGGCGACGCCCAGGGGGGTGGGAAGATGGGCGCCCCTCACGTCTTCCCACCTGCCGCATGCCCCACGTCCCCCCGGTCCCCCCGGCCGAACGCCGGGGTGGGCACCCCCAGACGGGGTGGGAAGATGGCCGCCCCCGCCATCTTCCCAGCTGCCGCCGTGTTGCCGGCACGCTCCCTCGAGGAATCGACTCACGCAGACAAGCAGAGAAGCAAAGCAACGGGCGCTCTTTCCAGCCCCCGGCCCAAGCCGCCACAATCATAGGCACTGCAAAAGCACAACAAAATAATAACTACCCCCTCAAATTGCTTCAACATTGATTGGGTCATACGATGTCCAAAACCAAGAATATCCAACGCGCGATGGATGGCATTACTGTTGGGCAAGCGGCTAAAACATATCCAAACACAAATCACCAAATGAGCAACAATTCCCTTAGCTCCAGGAGGGAACAACGACTTTATCACTCGGGTGCTCCAACGGAGTGTCAGTATAATACTTGAATCTGCCTACACTTCGTTTCGTTTCGCGCTCATACAGCACACTCCGGGTCCCGCGCCGGGCGCCCGCGGGGCGCCCGCCGCCCGGCCCCGGGCGTGCCGCCCCTCACAGCTGCTGGTACCAGCCGCTCCGAGGGAGGATATGTACGCCGTCAGGTAGTGGTCTTTCACATCCCATCTTGCCCACACATCGACAACCTCTCTGCCTGCCGCCCTCCCCGCCCACGCCGGACGGACAGCGCGGGACCTTCCTGGGGCGGCCGGAGCGGGGGGGCTCGATCACATGAGGCACGCGCCCGTGTTCCCCCTCCCCTCGCAGCCCACGCGGCGGACGGACAACCGGGCAGGGCCAACAAGCGCCTGTCTAGGGATACGGCATAGCAGGTTGTGCCTCAGCCCACCCTGGCTTGGTTGCGGGAAAGAAACCACTCTAGCTCGGGGGGGCGCGCGGGGGGGGAGGCGGAGGGGGAGGCGGAGGCGGAGGGGGCGGCGCTGGCCAAGCAGCCTGCAAAACTGCAGCGCCCACGTAACTGACGTGAAGCTTTCCGCAGCTCACACAACACAAATTCCAAATGCAAAAGAGAGAAATTCCAGACACGGTGGGCACGCGCATGCGGGAGAAGAACGCGCAGCATAGCATCACCAAATGGGGAATAATACAAAATAATGAGAAGAATAGAGCAACGCCGGATAGCGTGAGCGGAAGAATCCCGCTGCTTCAACGGAAGCGCCGCTCGGACTCTTCCATCTGGGTCACAGTCTTTGGCTATCTCGGCCAGGGCACGCCCTGTGCCCCAGTCTGCTATCACATGAGTTTCCAAGGAATGTCTGCACTCCATCCGAATGGTCTCAGATACAGCCGTAGTCCCGAGCCAATACAAGCAAAATAATGACTTGAAGGGACCTACGCTAGGAAACCCGCAGAAGAAATCAAACCATTTACCGGGCACCGTTGGGACGGCATCTCCGGCAGCCGGCTCTTCCCAATCTGGATTTTCGTTATCCACTTCGGACCGCTTAGCCGAAAAATTCGCATCACTAAAAATCTGCCCAATCTTTGTTGCCGCCAAGTCGTCCTGTAAAATCGGAGCCAACTGTGTTTCAAGGCGGCGAGATGTGCGATCCTGATTAAAAAGAATGCGACAAGTACGCCTCTGGTAGACACCGGAGTGATGGCGGCCCTCTGAAACTATAGCGCGGCCCGAGCCAGCATCCCGATCGATGAAGGCTTCAAGCGTTCGCAAGATCGCTGTTTTGGATTCAGAATCCACGATGGCACAAGATTCAATAAAAGAGCAGACAACAGGCCTACATTTCGAACAAAATAAATTGCCCCGATCACCAAACCTAGCCTCCAGGACAGACATGCACTTTGTATTTACATCCAGACTAGAGAAAGAAATTGACTTGGGGGCAGATGGCCGATCCGATCTGTCGTACCGCGCTCTCTCACCGCACCATAAACAAGAGAAGGTGTTGGTTGTCATTCCGCGCATCTGACCAGAAGCATCAGCCCCCCGGGCTCTTTTCCGAGGGACCGCGTCGCTGCACTCTCGATCGGCGCGCAAGGCCGTCCGAAGCGGCGTGCCACCCAACGATCTCGGACCCTGGTTTCCCGGCGACACAGGGGCCACCTGCTCAGCCATCCCGGCGTCCCGGGTGGAGCCAGCTGGGGCTGGGCTGGGCGCCAGGGAACAGTCTGAGCCGCGCAATGCGGATCGACGGACAAGGGATGGGAAGAGCTGTGGGGCCCGCAATATGAGAGCGAGGGCG
>CAUYUJ010011137.1:288437-305937 GCA_963575745.1 Prorocentrum cordatum
AATAATAATAAGAATAGTAATAATAAGGTAAAGAAGAAGAGCGATAATAACACAACCATACTAACAGTAATAATAAAAAACAACAATTATCCCGGCAAAGCAACCTAACAGCGATGTGTAGAAGCATATCTGAAAGCATTCCCCTTAAGATTCAGATGAAAATCCAGTTGTCGAATTCTGCTGTTCTCGCAGTCGTAGTCGCATTCGCGATGACAGTCGCAGCGGCAACGGCAGTCGCAGTCACAGCCTCAGCCTCAGCCTGCCTCCTCCTCCTCCTCCTCTTTCTCCTGCTCCTCCTCCTCCTCCTCCTCCTCTTCCTCCTGCTCGTCCTCGTTCTCGTCCTCCTCGTCTTGCTCGTCCTCCTCCTCCTGGTGCTCTCTCCTCCTCCTCCTCCTCCTCCTCCTCCTCCTCCTCCTGGTGGTCCTCGTTCTCCTCCTCCTGGTGCTCTCCCCCCCCCTCCTCCTCTCCTCCTCCTCCTCCTCCTCCTCGTCCTCCTCCTCCTCCTCTCCTCCTCCTCCTCCTCCTCCTCCTCCTCCTGGTAGTCCTCCCCCTCCCCTCCTCCTCCTCCTCCTCCTCCTCCTCTTCCTGGTCGTCCTCGTTCTCGTCCTCCTCGTCTTGCTCGTCCTCCTCCTCCTGGTGTTCTCTCTCCTCCTCCTCCTCCTCCTCCTCCTCCTCCTCCTCCTCCTCCTCCTCCTCCTCCTCCTCCTCCTGGTGGTCCTCGTTCTCCTCCTCCTGGTACTCTCCCCCCCCCTCCTCCTCCTCCTCCTCGTCCTCGTCCTCCTCCTCCTCCTCCTCCTCTTCCTCCTCCTCCTCCTCCTCCTCCTCCTCCTCCTCCTCCTCCTCCTGGTACTCCTCCCCCTCCCCCTCCTCCTCCTCCTCCTCTTCCTGGTCGTCCTCCTCCTCCTGGTCGTCCTCCTCCTCCTGCTCGTCCTCCTCCTCCTCCTGCTCGTCCTTCTTCTCCTGCTCCTCCTGCTCCTCGTCCTGCTCCTGCTCGTCCTCGTCCTCCTGGTCTTGCTCGTCCTCCTCCTCGTCGTGCTCTTGCCCCTGCTGAAAATGTGGCCCAGGAATGGGAGTTCTGGGAAGTCGAAGAGCACGAAGTTGCCTACAGTTGGCTACGGGCATTCAAAATGTGGCCCGGGAATGGAGTTCTGGGAACTCGAAGAGCACGAAGTGGCCTACAGTTGGCTCCGGGCATTCAAAATGTGGCCCGGGAATGGAGTTCTGGGAACTCGAAGAGCACGAAGTGGCCTACAGTTGGCTCCGGGCATCCAAAATGTGGCCCGGGAATGGAGTTCTGGGAACTCGAAGAGCACGAAGTGTGTGACTGTTGGCTCCGGGCATCCAAAATGTGGCCCGGGAATGGCGTTCTGGGAACTCGAAGAGCACGAAGTGTGTGACTGTTGCATCTGGTTATTCTAAATGTGGCCCGGGAATGGCGTTCTGGGATCTCGAAGAGCACGAAGTGTGTGACTGTTGCATCCGGGTATTCAGAATGTGGCCTGGGAATGGAGTTCTGGGAAGTCGAAGAGCACGAAGTGTGTGACTTTTGGTGAAAAACGAGCCCGGCACCCTGCCGCCCGGCAACTCCCCAACACCTGCCCGGACCCCCCTGTGGAGTGATCTGTGAGCTCTTTTGAGTCAACTAGGAACCTATCAGTCTTCGCTGTTAGGTAACAACAACAGCAACAACAACAACAACAACAACAACAACAACAATAACAGTAATAGCAAGAAACATAAGAATAATAATACAACCAAAAATCATAATAATAATAATCACAATAGGAATAAGAATGATAATAATACTCATAAGGACAATGATACCCAGAACAATAATAATAATAACTAGTAATATGAAAAGTAGTAAAAAAAAAAAATATTACTAATTATCCCGGCAAAGCAACCTAACAGCGATGTGTAGAAGCATATCTGAAAGCATTCCCCTTAAGATTCAGATGAAAATCCAGTTGTCGAATTCTGCTGTTCTCGCAGTCGTAGTCGCATTCGCGATGACAGTCGCAGCGGCAACGGCAGTCGCAGTCACAGCCTCAGCCTCAGCCTGCCTCCTCCTCCTCCTCTTTCTCCTGCTCCTCCTCCTCCTCCTCCTCCTCTTCCTCCTGCTCGTCCTCGTTCTCGTCCTCCTCGTCTTGCTCGTCCTCCTCCTCCTGGTGTTCTCTCCTCCTCCTCCTCCTCCTCCTCCTCCTCCTCCTCCTGGTGGTCCTCGTTCTCCTCCTCCTGGTGCTCTCCCCCCCCCTCCTCCTCCTCGTCCTCCTCCTCCTCCTCCTCCTCGTCCTCCTCCTCCTCTCCTCCTCCTCCTCCTCCTCCTCCTCCTCCTGGTAGTCCTCCCCCTCCTCCTCCTCCTCCTCCTCCTCTTCCTGGTCGTCCTCGTTCTCGTCCTCCTCGTCTTGCTCGTCCTCCTCCTCCTGGTGTCCTCCTCCTCCTCCTCCTCCTCCTCCTCCTCCTCCTCCTCCTCCTCCTCCTGGTGGTCCTCGTTCTCCTCCTCCTGGTACTCTCCCCCCCCCTCCTCCTCCTCCTCCTCGTCCTCCTCCTCCTCCTCCTCCTCCTCCTCCTCCTCCTCCTCCTCCTCCTCCTCCTCCTCCTCCTCCTCCTGGTACTCCTCCCCCCTCCCCTCCTCCTCCTCCTCCTCCTCTTCCTGGTCGTCCTCCTCCTCCTGGTCGTCCTCCTCCTCCTGCTCGTCCTCCTCCTCCTCCTGCTCGTCCTTCTTCTCCTGCTCCTCCTGCTCCTCGTCCTGCTCCTGCTCGTCCTCGTCCTCCTGGTCTTGCTCGTCCTCCTCCTCGTCGTGCTCTTGCCCCTGCTGAAAATGTGGCCCAGGAATGGGAGTTCTGGGAAGTCGAAGAGCACGAAGTTGCCTACAGTTGGCTACGGGCATTCAAAATGTGGCCCGGGAATGGAGTTCTGGGAACTCGAAGAGCACGAAGTGGCCTACAGTTGGCTCCGGGCATTCAAAATGTGGCCCGGGAATGGAGTTCTGGGAACTCGAAGAGCACGAAGTGGCCTACAGTTGGCTCCGGGCATTCAAAATGTGGCCCGGGAATGGAGTTCTGGGAACTCGAAGAGCACGAAGTGGCCTACAGTTGGCTCCGGGCATTCAAAATGTGGCCCGGGAATGGAGTTCTGGGAAATCGAAGAGCACGAAGTGGCCTACAGTTGCATCCGGCCCCCCAGAATGTGGCCCGGGAATGGCGTTCTGGGATGTCGAAGAGCACGAAGTGGCCTACAGTTGCATCCGGCCCCCCAGAATGTGGCCTGGGAATGGAGTTCTGGGAAGGCGAAGAGCACGAAGTGTGTGACTGTTGGTGAAAAACGAGCCCGGCTCATGCCGCCCGGAAACGCCCCAACACCTGCCCGGACCCCCCTGTGGAGTGATCTGTGAGCTCTTTTGAGACCACTAGAAACCTATCAGTCTTCGCTGTTAGGTAATCATACAACTAATACAAATATAAACAAACCAATGATAAGAAGAAGGAAAGAACAATACCAAGACGCATACTCATAATCATGATCGTAACCATAATGATAATCAGTATCATAATCAGAATCCTAGCAATGAAAAACAATAATACCAATAATACTAATAGAAATATTATAATAATAAAAATACTAAAAGTCATGATAATCGGAAGCATTATCATGATCACAAGCACGATCACAATCATACTCATAATCATAATCACACTAACACTAGTAATACGAAGAAAAGAAGAAGCAAGAAGAAGAAGAAGAAGACCCCCGAGCAAGCCATTAAACAAAGAAATACCAAGCCTCGGTGGCCAGGGTGAACGATTTAGCACTAAACCGTTCGGAGGAGCATTCGCTGTTCAGAAGCTAGCGCGATCCATGCCCCCCCTAGCCCGAGGGGGGCATGGAAAAGCCTGACAAAACTGCGCAGAAACCTCGAAATCCACACGAGATATGGGAAACAGTACTTGAATCCAGAACGTCCGAAGGAGTTAACCAAATGGACTGACACCAAGTCTGCCGGCTGAAAGATAGCACGTAAGTCAACAAGCGGGGGAACAGTAATGCAGATATGATTATGTATAGAAAGTCGTGGCGTTCGGCTAAGAAGGTCAGGTCGTTACGTTCTGGAAAAAAACAAATTATCACGGAATGGTACAAGGCGGCCCAGCAGCTTGAGGACTAGAGGCAGGCTTTAAAGACTTCGACGTCGATTGTGGCATGCACTTGGTTTTCTAAACCATGCAATACGTCGCCCCGCTGGGTCTCCCAGCAGCTGTCAACGACCAGGGAGGTGAGGTCTTCTTTGGGTTTGCGTAAGGCGTTTCCCCGCTGGACCTCTGAGGAACCTTCGAAAATGGCAGCATTTGCGCGGTTGGCGGCCCCCAACGAGGCGAAGTAAAATGCAGGTGGGAGGTAGGAGACAAGAAAGAGGAGAGGACTAAGAGAAGTCAGCTTTGATCAAAAGTGATCGAAGTGGAGACGCCATGGAACCTTGCAGATGCTCTGAGTAAATAGGCGAGCAGTGACAGCATGCCCAGCCATAGGCGCGGTACCAACCAACATGTCGTTAAATCGTTAAAGAAAAAACGACCCGGTCCCCGCTATGGACGGATAGCTCAATCCACATCTGGGAAATCATTGCGTGTCGCTTCGCCGGCAGCTTGCAGCAACAACAGCAATGACGCGGGTCCTACGCCATTAACAGCACCGACTGGGAGATCTCGGACACAACGTGCGAAAGTTCAGGCACGTGCCTCAGCAGCAGCACTGGTCGGCTACGTGCCTCAGCAACGGCATTGATCGGCATGGCGTCTTATTATACAAATCATCTGCTCTGCATGATAGATGCCCCCCGCCTCCATGTCGTACGCGTGCTGCTTCGCATATCCATAGATCCTTACTAACCGTCGCAATGTGGAAAAGCACAGGCCTGAGGGTCTCTCGTGCCAGCGAAAATTGAAGGTCACTGACCCCGAGCTGCGCTGGCTGCAGCTTTGTTCACTTGTTCGTTTGTTCGTTGTCACCTTGCTCGACTAGATTGTCCTTGAGTTTTCGCACTTGCAAGCTGTCCCGGCCGCGATCCCGTTTTGAATGGGCACTGGGGTCAGCGCGGTGCTAGCGCTGACACGGGATAAGATCAACCCGTGCCCTCTGTAGTGGCCGTTAGCGCTCCGCGTGACGGACTCTTTTAGTCTGCGTGCTCCTCCTCTTCCTCCTCGTCCTCCTCTTCCTCTTCTTCCTCCGCATCATCACCATCACCATCACAATCACACCATCACCATCACCCCGACCACCATGACCACCACCACCGCCACCACCCACAGCACCACCGCAACCACCATCATCATCATCACCACCACCATCATCATCAGAAGCAGCAGTAGCAACAGCAGCATTAGCGTCATGATCATCAGCAGCATCAACATAGTCAGCATCATCACCACCATCATCCTCACCATCATCATCATCATCATCATCATCATCATCATCATCATCATCATCATCATCATCATCATCATCATCATCATCATCATCATCATCATTATCATCATCATCAGCATCAGCATCAGCATCAGCATCAGCATCATGAGCATCCAAATCCTCCTAATATTCGTCCTCATCAGCATCATCATCATCATCATCATCGTCATCATCAGCAGCATCATCATCACCATCAATATCACCAGCATCATCAGCATCATCATCAGCATCATCATGGCCATCATGGTCAGCATCATCATCGTCATCATCAGCAGCAGCAGCAACAGCAGCAGCATCATCTGCATCATTACCATCCTCATTCTCATCCTCCTCATCCTCAACATCATCATCACCACCACCACCATCACAGTCACCGTCACCATCACCATCATAATCCTCCTCCTCCTCCTCCTCCTCATCATCATCATCATCAGCAGCAGCAGCAGCATCATCGTCCCCCTCATTGACGCCTGGCGCGATCGCTTCTCTGCCACAGTACATGTCACACGTCCTCCCCATTTGTTCACCACCACCCCCACCCACGAGTGAGGCGAGCCGCCGTTTCGAGAGGCTCGGTCGGGCGTGGTGTCTTGCCTGCTTGCCCAAGACTGGCAATGCGCGCCTCCATTGACAGCTTCCCACGTCGCGCCTCATTGCATCACCGTCACCGTACACATCGAAATCACTTCTGCTCCCCACCCTTGTTCAACCTTTCCAACGCAACCGAAGTGCCTCCGAACTAGCCACAAAAACTGATGTCTAAGTTCAGCTCAAAAAAATCCTTCAATGATCCCGCATCAACATCATCACCATCAGCATCATCAGCATCATCATCGGCATCGTCATCGTCATCGTCACCATCAGCATCATCATCATCAGCAGCAGTATCATCATCATCATCATCATCATCATCATCATCATCATCATCATCATCATCACCACCACCACCACCACCACCACCATCACCATCACCATCACCATCACCATCACCATCACCATCACCATCACCATCACCATCACCATCATCCCCACCACCATCATCAGCATAATCAGCATCAACAACATCATCAAAATCCTATGACTCCTATTCGCCAGAGCTTTTCGTCCTGATTTTCTTCGCAGCGGCCAGCGTCTGGCCAGAAGCCCGACGCCCGTGGGCCGTGGGCGACCGTAGCGAGGCAGCTAAATCGTGCACCAAGGCTTCGCGCCTTCTTGTGGGCACACCCCGTAACAACGCAAGAGCACAAGGAATCCAGTAATGATACCGCTTGCTCCCACGCGCAGCGCGGAGGCATACGGCAAGCGCCCAGGGGCCGCAACAAAAACGAAACTCAGCGATGCAATCGTCCTAATAAACAAGTGTGCCCCGGACTGCCAGACACGTGTAGAAGCACAGAAACGGGGCACACACACACACAAAAACCGCAGCATCGCAGATTGTGCCGGCTTTGCACTCGTCACTCGCCTTCTTGCGCCGCTCGCTTGCTTTCAGTGCCCGTCGCCCCGCACCCTGTGCAAGCAACGCAAGACGACAAACTAGAATGGGAACCAACAGGATGACCTGCGCGCACAGAAAGCAAAGAGAAGTGTCGGGCCGAAAGGGCCGATGGCAGGCAAGACTCTTTGCATAACTCCTCGGCCTGTATCAGTGTGCCGAACTGGCATACCTTCCCAGGCAGAAAGCCATCCCATAAGACGACAAGGCGACGCCAGGAGCCGCACAAACTCTGTATGTGCAATACGCCCCGCCCCCGATCACAGAACAAAAGCAATGAAGAGCGACGCGGGGCGCCGCAGGGGCTACCAGGCCGCAAGAAACACCACGAGAGGCACGAGACTCACAACGCAAATGCCACTGGGCAACATCGCACGGAAGGCACGGAAAAACCGCCGCCACAAACAAACCAACTCGTCGAGCGACACGGAACAGCCGGCATGCTCGCCGCTGGGCAGGGCTTCGAATCCCGCGGCAGATTGAAACACGAACGTGCGCGAGAGCCGGCCGCCCCGTCGAAATGAATCTGCCATCCCTGTGAGAAATGAAGCGACAAGCCAGCACGCGGGTCTCAAGATGCGCAATTCACGAGTGCGCATGATGATGGCGTGTGGCAACACAAAGCTTGGTAAGAGGATCAATGTATACATGTATGTGTATGTATGTGTGTATCTCTGTATATATGTATGTATGCATGCATGCATGCATGTATGCATGTATGAATGTATGTATGTATGTGTTATGCATGCATGCATGCATGCATGTATGTATGTATGTATGCATTTATGTATGTGTGTATGTATGTGTATGTATGTATGGATGGATGGATGGATGCATGGATGGAAGGATGGATGGATGGATGGATGGAAGGATGGATGGATGGATGGATGGATGTATGTATGTATTGATTGATGGATGGATGGATGGATGGAAGGATGGATGGATGCATGGATGGATGGATGGATGGATGGATGTGTGTGTGTGTCTGTCTATCTGTATGTACGTACGGGCGTACGTATGAATGTATGTATGTATGTATGTACGTATGCATGCATTTACGTATGTATGTATGTATGTATGTATGTATGTATGGATGGATGGATGGATGGATGGGTGGGTGGATGGATGGATGTGTGTGTGTGTCTGTCTGTCTTTATGTACGTACGGGCGTACGTATGCACGCCTCCCGAGCACCTGTGTGGGCAGCTGCGTAGAACATGTCCGTGGACTCTGCATCCGAAAGGTTGTGAACCCCGCCAACGACATCCTTGTTGATGCCAAGCGTCCTGGATTGCACTGCGGTCGGGCCCGAGACGGCACGCGCGAAGTGGCGGCCAGAGCACACAAGCACCGAAATCAAAATCATCCGAATTGAAAACGGCTCTTTCGACTGCTGGATCGTCATCCGGCTCATGGCAAGTCAGCCTGGGCATTACTACAACAACATGTTGAACATCGTCAAGATCTAGCGGTTTGCATGGGTGCCATGCCCAAATAGATCAGGGAGCGTGAAACGGGCGTTGAAAGAAGCAGGGAAAGGCAGTGGGCGAGTGCGAAGGCGTGCGGAAGGCGAGGAAGGGGAGCAATGGGACAGAGGGGACAGGGAGGAGGATTAGTTTCAATTTAAAGAGCTCGCCCTATAGTCTTGTTGTTCCCACAAATCACTGAGCAGAACAACAGCACTGTGTACAAATTCAACTCATTATGTATTAGCGCGCCCACTAGGAGAAGGGTAGGTAAGATGCAAATCACTCAGCTACGGATGGGCGAAGATCTGCTAAAACCAGCCGAAACCTGAAATGCCTCACGCTTATCACGAGATGTCCACTGCTCGCAGTTTATGGCACAGGAGGACCGCAACTTCACCCTGGATCGGAGGTTGGGGGTGAGATCGAAGAAAAACAGAGTCGTCCAGACAGAAAATCCGTTTCGGTTTCGGTTCGTGTCGTACGTGCGGGCGAGGCGAAAGTGCGCGACGACGAGAGAGATCCCGCCCTTGTTAGGGGTAGGACTGGAGCCATCGTTTGCCTCTTCCCCACCACCCCCGCCAGGCGGTATGTCGGGTGCCAAGTGTCCTGTGGTCGTCACAGAAATGTCCCGTGGTTGTCCGGTAGATGTCCTGTGGTTTTCCCGTGGTTGTCCCGTGGTTGTCAAATTCGTTGCCCCAGTGGTTGTCCCGTTGGTTGTCCCGATGGTTGTCCCAATGATTGTCCCGATGATTATTCAAATAGAGGTTCCAATGGTTGCCCCGATGGTTGTTCCGATGATTGTCCTGATGGCTGTTCCGAATGGTGTTTGTCCTAGTGTCGTCCCGTGGTGGTCCCGATGGTAGTCCCATGCCTGACCTGTGTTTGTCCCACTAGTTTTTCATCCTTGTTCAGATGGTTGTCCCTATGGTGGTCCCGATGGTTGTCCCAATGGTTCTCCCGATGGTTGCCCCGATAGTTGTCCTGATGGTTTTTGCTGGTGGTTGTCCTATGCTTGTCCTGATGGCTGTTCCGATGGTTGCCCTAATGGTTGTCCTGATGGTTGCTCCGATGATAATTTGTCCTGTGGTTGTCCCACGATAAAGGGGGTATCTTGGATATCTTGGGGGCCTCTTGGGCCGTCTCGGGGCCGTCTTGGGCGTGTTGGATCATCGAGTGGCCTTCGGCCCATCCCGCCACCGTTCCTGGGTTGTGGGTTAAAGGCCTCTCAGAAGTTCGTTTGGAATTCGTGGGGGGCTTCTTGAGGGCCTCTTGAAGGCAGGTTTGGTGTCCTCTTGGGGCCTCTATGGGGCCTCTAGGGGCCTCTTGGGCTCTTTTGGGGGCCTGTTGTGGCCTCCTGGGGGCATTGAAGGCTCGAATTGTCTGTTCGTGATCCCTTGGGGCCTTTTGGGGGCATTGAAGCCTCTTGGGGCCTCTTGAAAGGCTCGAACTGTCGGTTCGTGATCCCTCTCTTGGGCCCCTCTGGGGGCTGTCTTGGGGCCCACTTGGGCCATCTTGGGCGCCTCTTGGGCCGTCTTGGGGCACTCTTGGGCCGTTGTGGCGCCCTCTTTGGCTGCCTCTTGGGCCGTCTTGAGCTGACTTCTCGGGCCTCGTGGGATGCCTTGAACACGAAAAACCGTCAGGAACCCTTGAAAAACAAACTATGCTGTTCGCCTCTTGATTGCCTCGTGGGAGTCCTTTTGAAGGCATCTTGGCCGTCTTGAACGCCTCTTGGGCTGTCTTCAAGCCATGTTGGACAAAGTTTGAAGTGCTCTTTTGCGGTCTTGGGCTCTCTTGGAGCGCTCTTGGGCCATCTTGGCGCCCTCTTGGACGTCTCTCGGGCCCTCTCTTCGTCCCCCTTCCGCTCCTTTGACGCGTTTTTGCACCCCGCCAGGTCCAAAACGGCATGAAGAGAAATCAGTGCACTCCGGAACTCCGGGGCCCCCAGGAACCCCTCCCCAGACATATGTATATACATATATGTATATATATACATACATGCAAACATACATACGTACATACATACATACATATGTGTATACATACATACATACATACATACATACATACATGCATGCATACAGACAGACAGACAGACAGGCAGACAGACAGTAAGGCAGACATACCGACATACATACATACATGCACACGCATATATACATACATACATACATACATACATACATACATACATACATACATACATACATACATACATACATACACACATACATACATACATAAGGCCGAAGATTCTTTCCGGGCTCGCCACTGCCTCTGCAAACTTCCGAGAGCTCAAGGCTGGGGCCGGCCACGGCTGGGCCCGGCCTCGACTAGCCACAACCGCTCATGGTGGAAGACGGGGAGGGGGCGGGAGGAGTGAAGCGGGCACCGAAGAGCTCAGTTGGCAGCGGCGGCGGCACTCGAGGACGGGGACCGGAAGGGCGAGGGTCGACGTCGCTCGGCCTCGGCAAACGACTCGCAGCCAGAAGCTGCCAGGTGGCCTCGAAAAGAAAGTCGCTGGCAGCCTCCGCGAAAAGCAGGATCTTATTACTTGGGGCCCAGAGAGGTCTGCGAGGAGCCTGATTACACCTATCTCCTGAATGTAAATCTCTAGCATGCGACTGGAGAGCCAACGACCTCAGTAGCGCACCTAGTCTTGCGAGTCTGTGAGTCTGCACCAGAATGTGGCCCCTCCTGGGCGGAGGGACGCAGGAGCGATGCCAACTCTGTCCGAATGTTTAATTCCAAAAAACTCCATGAGGGCATCCAGACAGGATCTGAAGGCACGGGCACCACCATGCACAAGAGGGGAGCGAGGGGAGGACCAAGGTGAAAGGGCCTCGAAGAATTGCAGAACCTGTGGAACGTCAGTCCTGATGTGAACGCGGCGCGCGCCAAGACGTCTCATTTTTGGCGCGCCGACGTGCACGTACATTGCTTGCAAGCGCTCTAAAGAACGAGAGGGGAGCACGAGGTCCTCGAACCTCAGCCCCAGGAACTCGAAAGGCCTCATCATGCCAAAGAAACCCAGGAGCAGGCAGCCGGCCACGTCGAGCCTGCCCCAGGCCAGCGCGAAGCCGCCAGGTCCACCCCCGCGGGGCGGGTCGCTGGCGGGCGCGGCGCCTCCGCGCGGCCCAGCCGCAGCAGCAGCAGCACCAGGGGCCCGCAGAGCCGGCGCCGCCAAGGGAGGCTCGCCGTACCCGGGCGGATCCGGGCCGTCACCTGACCAGTGGATGAAACCATGCTCACCTCCCTGGGGGGGGCGTCTCGGCGAGCCGGCGCCGTGCTCCGCGACCTCGTGCCCGCCGCCGCCGCGCGGGCCCTCCCCAGGTAAGCCCAGCGCGGGGTCGCGCACCCGCTGGCGGGGGGCCAGCCGCAGGAGCCCTCGCCACCACAAGCACGCCACCAGCCAAGCCCACCGCGAGCGCTGCCGGCGCTGCAGCGGGAGCGCGGCCCGGGCGCGAAAGGCCGAGGCGTCCCCGGCTTCGAGGCTGGCCAGCCAGGGCGGAGCGGGGGGCGGCGCCTCGGTCCCGCTGTCCACCGCGCTCACCGGGTCGTTGAGCGCGCGCGACGGAGCGTCGGCTGGCTGCAGGCGAGTCGGAGAGAAGCGGCATCCGACGCACGTGCCCGCGGCCAGCTGCAGGAGGGCCCTCCTTCTCAAGAGCTTATTGATTGCGGTCGAAGCGGAGCGGCCCTTGCTGATGGCCCAATCGAGACGCGGGAGTCCAGGCAGAGATTGCGCTTGCAGTCGGGGAAATGAAGGCCCTGCTCGTCCACCGCATCGCAGGCCGCATCGATCTCCAGCAGGTTGATGTGGAGGGGCTTGCGGAAGCGGCGGCGGCGGCGCAGCTGCCAAGCAGCTGCCGAGGGGCGGAGCTGACGAAGTCGTTGAGCCAGAGGGCCTCGAACGCTCCAGGGGGCGCTCCTCCCTCCGACTGCTGCGACGGGGAGTCCAGGTTCTCGGCGATCAGCCGGGACAACTCGTCGCAAAAGCCGTGCGGGTAGAGCGCGGCTTTGGAGGTCAAGCCGCCCTCCAGCATGGCACGCGCGTGGCCCCCGCGGCAGCGCTTCGACATCGGCGCCAGCCAGGAGCCCCGCACTGCCAAGAGGCTGGTGTCCGTCTTCCAGGGCGCGCCGAACTGGCACATGGAGAGATCGAACCGCTCCACGACGTCGTGCGACAGCAAGAACTCAACAATGCGTGTGGACCAGGAATAGGCCGTCAGCGGATGCTCATGTAAACCAACGCCGTAGCCCGAGAGCAGGTGCGCAAGTAGCGCCAGCATGCCCAGCCTGAAGAGGACGTTGCCCAGACGCGTCGGGGTAGACGACGGGTCGGATCCCCAGGGCCGCGACCTGGACCGGAGCCTCGGGCGCCTCGCGATGGAGAAGCTGGTGCACGGCACCTGCGAGAAAGTCATCTTCACGCGCCTCTGCCAGATCAGCCAGATGATCCCCTCTGCCAGGCGCGAGTTGACCAGGTCCCAGGTACTTGTGGCACTTGATGTCAATCCTCGGGCCCGCGCGCAGGCCCCTGTCCGCGAGGTGGCCCATGAGGCGGGCCTCCTCCCCGCAGCAGAGCTCCAGCACGTCGAAGGACTCGATGAGCGAGGCCGAAGGGTCGGCGACGCCGGGGGGGCGGGGCGGCGTCCTCCTCCAGATCCTGCAAGACGCCGCCGTCCTCGGGGTTCGCCAGGGCCGCCCAGCCAGGAGGGCACAGCCACGTACGAGCGCCACGCTGCTCGCGCTGTCGCCAGAAAGCGCGGGCGGCGGGCGCCTGGACGGGCGTCCTGACGGACGCCCCAGCCAGGTGCGAGGCGTCCGAGGCAAGCACGCGCGGGCCCCGCCCCGCGGAGAGGTCCGCGGCCATCAGCGGGAGGAGGACCGCGAACAGGGCGCACTCATTGCAGGCAGCGCCGCTCAGGCCGAACACCACGTGCGGGTCGCGCCCGGCGTCTACCTCCTTGTAGCAGTGGTGGAGGAGCGACAAGGTAGGCCTCCGAAAGAGAGCGGCAAACAAACCCATGCCCAGGAACCTCTGCAGGCCCAGCGTGGCGGAGTGCCGGCCTCGGGCCAGGGAAAGGCCCATCCAGGCCAGCGCCAGCCTGCGGGCGCGGGAGGCGCCGACGAGCCGGTCGTGGCCCAAGAGCTCCGCCCCGACGACCGTCGCCTCCGCAGCGTCCTTCACCTCCTTGCTCGCGCTGACCTTGAGGCCAGCGTCAGCGTAACCCTTGCGCGGGCGGGCCAAGGAGTCCTCGATCGCGCGCCGAGCTGCCTGCGAGCCAGGAGCGTCGACGGCCAGGCCGAAGTGGTCGCCCAGCACGACTCCCTCCCAGGCGGCCCCCTCGGGGGCGAGGTGGCGGTTGAGGAGCCGCCGCTCTGGGGGGAAACTGCCAGCCTGGGCAAGCAGACGCATGCGGGACTCGCACGCCCAGTCGGGCGCGTTCAGGCCTCCCATGATCAGGCCGCCGTGGCAAGGGACCACCGTCTCGGGAAGGTCGTGGCCCTCGCGACGATAACGTTTCCGCAGCCTGTCCAGCGCCGAGAAGCCCTCGTAGAGCCTCGTCGGGAGGGGGAGGTCCACGTCGCTGGCGCGAGCCATCTCGCAGGTGCAGTCGATTGCCGGGCAGAAGGAAGTCCTGGAGGTCATCGGCCCACACGCGCAAGACATGGCCAGCAGGCACCTCCAGGCCCACCAGCATGGCGGCGCTAGGGGTCAGCCTGGAGAGGCCGCCCAGCGGGAGCTCGGCCGCGTTGCGGGCGATCTGGTTGAAGACGACCCTCTGCGCGTTCGCGTCCTTGAAGACGGGGAGGAGGGCGCCTCGCAGGGCTGGCGGGGAGTCGGCCGCGGCGACCAGCTCCAGTCGACCCACGTCGCCCCACTGCTTCAGGCACTGCAGGAGGTCGCCGGGATTGCCGGCCTGACTGGCCAGCCTCGGGGGGGCTGGCCGGGCCGGGGGCCCCGCAGCCCGCGCCAAAGGGCCAGCGCCAGGCCCACCCCGCGCCAGCAGCCGCGGCTCCAGGAAGGCGGCGGCGGAGAAAGGGCCCAGGAAGGCCAGGGGGTCGAAGTGGCACTCAAACTTGGCGAAGGGGGCCTCGCTCGGGTCGACGGCCATCACCTCGCTGTCGGGAGGGGGCGCCTCGGCGCCCAGGGGAAGATGCATCGCATTCAAGAGATAGTCGAGAAGAGCCTCGGCCTTCTCCACGCGGCCGCCTTGAATTTGCAGGGGCCGGCACGTCGGTCGCACGAGCCCCCTCAGCCTGGACGCCATCTCAGACTGAGACGGACTGAGAGGCCTCCCAGCACGGGCGCGCGGCGGGCAGCTCCGCCTCTCGCCCAGGTCCAAGCGGGAGAGCGCGAGGACGACGGCGTTGACCCACATGCGCTCGACGTGGGAGCGAAGCCATCTCCTGCGGGCACGCACGCCCCGCGGGGGGGGGCCAGCAGCCCACCCGAAGGGCGGGGGGCAAGGCAGCAGACCGGCGGCAGGAGTCGCAACCTCCTGGGTCCCAGCGGCGCGCATAGAAGAACGGACGAAGGCGCCGAAGGCCGCGCGGAGCCCGCGCAGGCGGCGGGTCAGACCGAAGCCCCAGCGAATGCCCACGTCCATCGAATTGTCGCCGCCAACCAGCCTCCTGCGGCCCCCCGCGCGCCCGCGCGGCAGGGGGGCTGGGGCCGCCTCGCGCAGAGCTCCCGGGCCGCGAGGCCGTGGGGGGCCCGCTCTCACTCGTGAGGGGGCGCGCCGCTGGCCTTGCCATGGCGCTTCGAGCCCCCGCCCTTGCCTCCGCCCTCCTCGGCCTTCGGTGCGGGGGCTGGCGCCAGCTTCCGCTCTGCGTCCTCGAGGGCCAGGGTGTCCTTGGTGTAGCCGATCGCTGCCGCGACCCACTCGGGCGAGGCCAGGCGGGACATGGGGCGGATCTGCCCGCGCGCCGGCGCCCGGCGGATCGAGGTCCAGGGGGGCTCGAGGAGGTGCGTCAAAAGCCAGGCCGACGTCCAACGCCACTCCCGCAGGGCTGCCCGTTCCGACGCGCAGAGGAGGAGCGCCAGCTGAGCCTCGGCTGCGCGCCGCGCGCCGCGCCCCATCAGGTCGAACACCTCCGCCACGCCGAAGACCAGGAATGCCGAAGACCTCGCCTGTCCGAAGGGACGCTCCGAGCGAAGTAGTTCCGCGCGGTGTCGCTCGCGCCCTCCTCGCTCGCAGCCCCCGTCATGTTGAGCTGGCGGTTCCGCCTCGCCATGGCGGAGATGGCCTGGAGGTTGCATTGGACCTGGCGGCGGAACAGCTCGAGCGCCGCCTCGCCAAGCCCGTCGTCGCGCCCGCCGTCCGCCAGGAGCGACAGCGCGCCCGGCTGGCGCCCGCTGCTCTGAGCAGGGGCCCCCAGCAGTGACGTCTGCTGGGACAGAAGGGCCATCAGCTGCTCCTCGCGGCCGCCGGAGCCTGCGGGGGCGCCCTGGAGCGGGGGCCCCGCGGTCTGGCCCGCTGGCGGGGGGGCCGGGCCGCGCGGGAGCTGGGGCGGGGGGCCCGCCGCCGAAGGGGGGCCCGACGCGCCCGCTGCCGCCTGGCCCGAGGGGGGCCTCTGCAGGAAAGGGTTCGGCGCTCCTCCCCGGCGAGGCGGAGGCGGCCCGGCGGCCACGGCCGCGGCGCGAGCGGCGGGCAGGCCCAGAGGGGTCAGCACCCCACCCCCGTGCGCCGCGGAGGGATGCCCGGCAGGGGGAGGGGGGCCTAGGAGGCCCCAGCCCGGGGCCCCGCCTGGCGGCAGGCCGACCGCACGCTGCGGGAGGACAGCGAAAGGGGCAGCCGCCTTCCGAGTCGGGCCGCCGCCGGCCTCCAGGGCTGTGACCCTCGCCAGGAGCGCGTTCTGCCCGCCAGGATCTGCTCCAAGACCTGCTGCTGCTGCTGCTGCTGCTGCTGCTGCTGCTGCTGCTGCTGCTGCTGCGGCGAGGCCTTCCTGGAGGGGGCCTTGCGAGTGGCCGACTTCGGCTGCCCGCGGACCGCCGTCTCCGCCTGCAGGACCTCCCGCTGTCGCCTCAGCTCCTCCACCTCGGCCGCCAACCTCTTCACGTCCTCGAACGCGTTGGCCCGCTGCTGCTCGGCGAGCTCGTTCGGAGGCGTCGTGGCGACTGGGGCCACGCGGCGAAGCCAGCCCCGCCGGCCGCTAGCTGCGGCCCGGGCACCAGAGGGGGGCGCAGCGCGGGCCCCAGCACCGGCGGAGCACTCGCCGCCACCAGCTCGGGCTCGCCCGCGCCCTGCAGGGAGTCCAGGGTGGCCAGCATCTCGGCGGGGACCGCGCTCACGGCGGCCTCGGGCTCGGGCCACCAGCCGTCGTCGTGGAAGGCATAGACCTCGCCCTCGGCCGGGGGCGCGGAAGCAAAGCGCCGCACCAGGGCGCCCGAGGTCTCCATGATTTCGGCCGACAGCAGCTGCCCGTCCAGAGGCGTCCCGACGCGATCCCAGGCCGGCAGCAGCATCGCCTCGTAGGCCGTGTCGAGCCTGCCGGACGGCACCACCGCCACGGTAGAGAGGGTGTCGGCCCGCACCCGCAGCGCCGCCACCGTGACCTCGTAGTCCGAGTCCAACGTGAGGAACCCGAACTCCCCGGCCACCCCCCCGGCGTTGGGGGCTGGCAGCAGCGCGGTGGCCGACACGTACTGAGGCGTGGCATGCTCGAACCACGCTCCTGGGTCGTCGACCTCCCCCTCGCCCGTGTCGAAGACGTCCTCCTCGAGAGCCATCCTCACACGCGGTGGAAGCGCGGCGGCAACGGCGCGCCGTGGCGGTCGGCCTCGGCGAGGTAGCCCGCGACCGCCTCGCCTCGTCCTCAGAGGCGACGCGGCGCAGGCGGTCGCCGCGGAAGTATCGGTAGCCGCCGATCCGCTCGGCGATGGCGTCCCAGGCCCGCCCGGCGCCGCAGTGGACCCCCACGAGGTCCGGGGCCGCCGGGCTCGCCCAGACCGCGTAGGCCCAGGCCTCGACGCGCGCCGCCCGAGGCGCGCGGGTCGGAGCCGCCGGGAGCGAGCGAAGCGCCGGCTCCTCAGGCTCCGTCTGCGTGCCCACGTCGCGGGTCGCAGGGC
>CAUYUJ010011137.1:310937-338437 GCA_963575745.1 Prorocentrum cordatum
GATGATGATGATGACTATGATGATCTTGATGATAATTGCGTCCAGATGACGATGGTGATGATGATGATGATGATGTTGATGATGATTCTGATGTTGATGATGATGGTGTCCCGATGATGATGATGACGATTATGATGGTGATGCTGGTGATGATGATGGTGATGATGATGGTGTCCCGATGATGATAATGATGAGAATGATGATAATGATGATGATGATGAAGATGATGTTGGTAATGATGAGGATGGTGCCCCGATGAGGATGATGATGAGGATGATGCTGATGATGATGATGTCGATGATGATGATGATGATGAGATGATGACGGTGATGATGGTGTCCCGATGATGATGATGATGATGTTGATTACGATGTTGATGATGATAACGATGGTGATGATGATGGTGTCCCGATGATGAAGATGATGATGGTGATGATGATGATGCTGCTGATGATGATGACGATGACTGTGTCCCCATGATGATGATGTTGATAATGATGATGATGATGATGTGGGCAACTCTGGAGGCCAGGGGCTATATTTTTGTGCAAAGGACTCGGCAACAGGCGAGGACAGCGGACGCATGCTGTCGCGATGCACCAGGTACAACATTCTAGAGCGGGAAACAGGGCGGGCGGGAGAAGCTTGAGAATGGAAGCGCGGCCCGAAAGAGAGCCACAAAAAGCCGCGGGCAGCAATATGTGGGCAACTCTGGAGGCCAGGGGCTATCTTTCTGTGCAAAGGACTCGGCAACAGGCGAGGACAGCGGACGCATGCTGTCGCGATGCACCAGGTACCTAGGCTAGCCCATCCCACTGGCTTGAAAGCCGCATTAACTGAATTCACACAGCTCTGATCTGCCGAGCAATGTAGCGAAGCGAATCAACACTGAGAGCCATCCTGTCGCAGGCGCATCTTAGAACATTAGCGGGGAGCCGCAGCGCTTTGCTGCGTACCTGCCGATCTAAAGATGGGATGCCGAGCTCGCCAAGATGCCGTTTCCCAGATCGGCAGCAATGCGAGTCGGTCGGCGAACAGATAGCAGAAAGAGAACTCATGTCTTGCACATGCCAGCTCACTAATCGAAATCTTTTCTTTATACAGCCAGCGAACATACATGCATCGAAGACTGCAGCAGACGAACATTGGCTAACTATAGCGTTGCAAGAAGGGACATCCCAGATGAAATACGCCATCTGGATGACACAGCGCGGCTGGAACCTTATTGTCACTACACACTGACAGAAGGCGCACAAAATGACTGAGAAACAGATTCGCAATGGCAACGGATCGAAGCTGGGCACTGGACAGACTCGGCAGGCCGTTGGCTCGAGCTTTGCTACGGACAGCGGGCTTCTGAGGGAGCCACGTAGTCGTGTCGGGCTCCACCCACACGCACGAGATACAGCCTGCACGAATCCATCCGAGCACGCGCTTCATCACTAAAGGATCTGTGATGTCATCAGTAACATGGCGTCTCACATTCAAGTGCAGCACGCCAAAGCCGAGGCGCTGCAGAGCGCGAGCCGCGCCGCCGTCGCCGCCAATTACTAGGGCGGGCGAGTACCTGGACCGCGTCGCAGCACGCCTGGCTGCACGCCAAATCCTCGTCAGGCGAAGGCCCACCGCGCTGTCACTCGCGGGGGCGGAGGCCTGACCGCTGGCGGTGTCGGCGTCACGGCAAGCGGCACTTGCAGCGGGAAGACGCCTGAGGAGGTGGTCTGCAGAATGAGATCGTTCATCTGCGAGTCGACCGCGTGCCCGAAGTCGATCAGGTTCTGGCCTAGGGAGGCGATCCGCTGCTGCATACGAGCCCTCTTGGCATAGCGGAGGAGGCTCTGGTCCGTCCTCCATCGGCCGCGGTCCTTGACCTCCTTCCTGGTGCGTCGGAGAGACAGGAGGTCGTCGGACGCACCCCCATGCCGAAGGGAGTAGAGCGTCATCTCGGCCTCCAACCCGAGCGCAGCGGCAACACGACGGAACATGCTCCGCACCTCGTCGGGGGCGAAGGTCCAGAGGCCGTCGCTTGTCTTCTTGCCCAGCACCAGCGCGTCGAGAAGGGGCCAGAGCGTCGGGTTGTCGACGATCACGCTCTCGTCCATCTCCCCTGTCTTCCCAGGACGATCGAGGCAGGCGTCGTTGACGATCGGGGCCCAATGTCCGTGCCCGCGGGCGGCATCGGGTCTTGGTCGAATAACGCTGCCCACTGTTAGCCGATAGGCCTCGCTGGGCCTCAAGTAGGTGTCGAACATCAGCCTGACGAACACTGCCATGCCGAAGAGCTTCCACGAGATGAGGACGCCCACGATGGAGGCCATCGCCGCCCGTGGAAGGGGTAGTCGCATCTGCGGGGGCACGAGCTTCCGCCAGCCTGTCAAGGCGCGAGCTGCACGCGGGCACGGCGTCCTGCCCACCAGGATCGAAGGCAGGTAGTGCATCAAGGAGGCGATCAGGACTCGGCCCGTAGCACTGTCGAAGCCGTCCAGAAAGAGGTTCACGAAGTAGGTAACTAGGATGACATCGACCTCCGCCGCCGTGGTGAAGGTCTGGGACGTCCAGCGGCACCACACCTCGAACTTCTTGGCGGCGCCCCAGTAGTTGGCCATGGTTGTGTCCGACACGGCAGCTGACTCTAGGACCGAGAGCGCACCCCGCCCGAGCCGTTGTGGTCCTGGATGCGTCTTGGTCCTCTGCTCCGTCACGGTCGTGGCTCGCTGGCGCCGAAACTCGGGGTGCAGCCGCTTGGTGCTCCTCGAAGGTCGGCCCGACAAAGAAACCTGTCCTCGACGGCGAGTCTGCGGCATTGCTCTCGCTAGGGATCCATCGCACAGCGTGGCGATTGCCGCAAGCTACTGACAGAGCACAGAGGCGTCGTAGTGGATCGCGAAGCCCTCGGGCACCAGAACGTCCCTTGCCAGCAGCAAGGGCTAGAGCCAAATTGTCGACGGTGAACAGGATGCGATGATGTCGAAGCCGTCCAGACCGAGACGAGTGTCGCATCGCAAATCCGAGAGCCTCCGCCTCGTATCGCATGATGTCCAAACCGAACCTCGAATGCCGTGCGCTATATATCGTAGACCAGCCGTCGGAAGCCGTGATCGAGTCGGGGACCTCGTCGAAGCCGTCCATCGAAATCTCGTCGAGCCCTCGAGGTGATGATGATGCGGTGGGCGAGGGCTTGCTTTGGGCCTCGGGAGGCCTCGGGCACTGCTCGCAGTCTTTGAGGCCTCTTTTGCTCACGGCAGCTTCCAACGCGACGTTCGGGTCGACTCCCAGAGCGCGGGCGCGGGCGTGCACGGCATCGGAGAAACGGTAGCGCCATTTCTCAGACCGTCGACCTGCGGCAGCAACGACCTCTTGTTCCACGAACTTGCGACACACGCCAATGCCGTATGGAGAGGCGTCGCTGCAAAAGGTGGTGGCCGCCCACTCAGCCCTGACATCAGCCCACCACAACGGGATGAAGGAAGCAGCGGCACGGAGCTCAGAGACGACTGACGGCCACAGCGGCAAAGCCCGCCGTGAGTCCTGACCCATGAAGCGGTAGACTGCGTGGAAGATGGAGAGCATGGGCCTGTTGGTGATCATCCCCCAGGTGCAGTGCCCGACCACGGCGGACAACGCAAGCGGAGATGCGAAGCCACGTCTGAGTAGCCCAAGTAGGGCCTGGCGCAACCGAGACAACCGGTCCACCTTGCACCTGATGACGCCGACGTCGCCCAGGACGTCGAGGCCAGTGAAGGTGACGCGCTGAGCCGCGGGGGCGAACTCTTCTACAGGTAAGCCCCTCGCAACCAGCACGTCTCGAATGGCCTGGCACGAAGCGGCGGCAACGTCTGGACTGAGTGAGACGGTGGCGAAGTTATCCACGTAGCCAGCTGCGATGATGTCGCCATGGTCTCGCAGAGGACGAGGTGCTGAACCGTCTACCAGCATCGCATCATCGTCGATCCCCGAGTCGCGCATGGCTGCGGTTAAGGCTGACTGGCAAAAGTGGAGAGCCCACGACCACCCCATCGGCATCACAGACACAAACGGTTGTAAGAAGGCCTTCGTGGGGAGCTTCAGTCCATTGATCGCCTTGAAACCCGAGTACCGATTCGGGACCACTGGCAGAGAGAAATATCTGTGCAGCTGGGGCGGCAACTTCATGTGATAGAATGCGCACTGGATGTCACCCTGCGCCACGTAGAAGTCACCCGAAGCCTCGAGTGCACTCCATGCCGACGGAGTCGGCAATCTCGTAGAAGGGGGGGCAGAGAAGGACATGTTGGCAACCCGCGTGTCGAAGACGAGCCGAAGGTTGACCCCGTTGGACTTCTCGACGAAGAAGAAGCCTGTGGAGTAGGGCGCCTGACGTTCGGCGACCTCCCACTCTAGCATGCCAGCCTGATCCAAGCGCAGCAAAAAAATCAGCATACTCCCGAGGGCGAAACCGAAGGCGAGGATCCACGTATGGCGAACCGATGCCCGAGTCCTTCCTGAGAGTAGCTGTCTCCGCGGGATCACGTAGCATTTGTTGCCTCCACCCTGACAACGTTGAACGATCGGCGTCGGACACGAGATCGGCCGTAGGAACGGGGGCCACGTGCTTCGGCCAGGAGACGAGCTCCTTGTCGTAGGGTCTCACCCGAGACTCACCAGAGTATCCAGGCGCCGACGCGAGCAACTCTGCCAGGGCTGCCTCGCATCTGATCGGAGATTCGGAATATCCAGGAGGTAGTTCAAAATCGCGAAACTGTTGAGCAAGATACTCTTCAGCGTCGCTACGAGCGCGCGGAGGAAGACCTGGAGGCGGAGTAACCATATCATCAGGGTCGCAATGGTACATGTCGTTGAGGGTGGACACGGCATCGTTGTACCACTCTCTCCAGGCAGCACCCTTGGCGGCCCGTCCGCGGGCTGAACCACCCATCGACGCGATACCAGATCGTCGCCCCACAGGGATAGGACGGAGAGGGAAAACGTCACGCTGCCGAACTTGATGAGCAGCGCTGGGGCAATGCGCCTGGCTGGCGCCACTGAGGCGCGCCCCACAGCCAGGCCTGGACTTCTCAGATATCATGGCGCCCGCAAGGCACGCTCCTCACGCGCCTTGCGTCGTTCTTTGCTGATGGCGGCCTCCGCCTTCATCTGATCTGCGATGTATTCGAGCAGTTTCGGAGAGATGCACAAGTTGGCCTTGGAGACCCCCGCGCCCAAGAAGCAGCTCGTCTCGGCCATGCTGACGGCGGCGGCCGTCGCGGCGCTCCCGGCTCCAGACTTGGCCTTGGGCGCGGCAGCCGTCGGGGGCGCCGAGCGAGACTCGTGCACCCGTTCCTCCAGCAGCTGAAGCTGACGCGCGACGACCTCGAAGGACGCCATCTCCGCCACCTGCAGTTGGTCGTAGACCACGGCGAGCTCTAAGACCCGACAGAGGGTCTCATGGAGCTTGGCGCACTCGTCGTCGTCGGCCAGGGCC
The DNA here is from genome assembly GCA_963575745.1 of Prorocentrum cordatum. Lineage (NCBI taxonomy): Eukaryota > Dinophyceae > Prorocentrales > Prorocentraceae > Prorocentrum > Prorocentrum cordatum. The sequence goes on from CAUYUJ010011137.1 coordinate 316,399, forward strand.
ATGGCCGTGAGCCACCGCTGATGCCACGCGGCGGGCGCCCCCGCCATGGTTGACATAAAGGACAAGCACCAGAGAAGAGTACGCGGGCCCTGGATGGGCCAGCCCACCACCTCGGTCTCTGAGAGGCCGTTCACCGTCTCGCCGAACCTCCGCTCGCGCTCGCCCCGCTGGTTGATCGCCATCGGCAGCACCCTGAAGTCGCCAGCAGGAGCGGGAAGAGCATCGACCGCGAGAGCGCCACCAGCCGCAGCTCCAGGCACAGGCGCCAGCGGCGGCGCCGCGGCAGGGCCAGGTGGCACGGGTCCCAGAGCGGCGGCCAGCGCCGCGACTCCAGGGGCGGCCCCCGGCGGGACGGGAGCAGCAGGACCATCCGCAGGTGGTAGGGCGAGAGGCGGAGCATGCGCGGCGGCGGCCGCAGCTGCTGGGTCCGCCAGCGGGAAGGGCCCCGGAGGCGCGCCTGCAGCGCTGCCCGCCGCGAGAGCCAGAAGAAGAGGGTCCGCTGGCTTCGGGTACCCCGCGGCCACGGAGCGACCCACGGCAGCCCACAGCTCCGCGGCCGTCGGCAAGCGTCTGAATCGATGCACGGCGGCGCCGACCAGCGCAGCAGGCGTGTCGCCCTGTCCAGCCAGCGGCAGCACGGCCCGCACGTCGGGCCCCACCACGATCGGCTCATCGTAGTCGTCGAAGTCGGGCGTGACGACATACGCGAACCCCGCCGAGACCCCGAGCACTAAGCGCTCGTGCCACAAAGCCACACCTCCCACGCGGTAGCGAATAGCGTGGAAGCCTCCCGCCATCACTGAAGTGCTGGGGCTCGGCGGCGAGCAAGCCTCACCTGCTCGGCAGCGAGCGCGTCGATGTCGATCACCTCCGTGGGCAGCTCACCACCCGTGGGCTCGAGCGGCGGAGCAAGTGCACGACGAGCCGCGAGGACGCCTGCACCAGCGCCGACGGCGAGCCCGACCGTGCAGGCGGCCACAGCGTACGCCGCCACGATGCCCGCGCACGAGGGCTCGACCACCTGCCCGCCCACGCCCGCACACACGCAGGAGGGGCAGGAGAGGGTCGGCGGCGCGGGACACGCCAAATGTGGGGAGCAAGACCCGCAGCTGGGAGCCGAAGCGCGGGCCACCAGCGAGGCCCCCAGTGCCTGCGCCCCGAACCTCAGGACGTCCGCAGCATGGTGGGCGAGGTCCTGCATTCCTGGGCAGGACACCTGAGAAGTTTGAGAATGGAAGTGCGGCCCGAAAGAGAGCCACAAAAAGCCGCGGGCAGCAATATGATGGTGATGATGATGATGATGGGATGATGATGGTGATGGTGATGATGATGGTGTCCCGATGATGATGATGATGTTGGTGCTGATGATGATGATGACGTTGATGATGATGATGTTGATGATGATGATGATAACGGTGTCCCGATGATTATGATGCTGTTGATGATGATGATGATGATGATGGTGATGAGGATGACGATGATGACGTTGATTGTGAGTTCGATTGTGATATCGATAGTGATATCGATAGTGAGACCGAATGTGAGATCGATTGCGAGATCGGTTGTGAGATCGATTGTGAGATCGATAGTCCGATCAATTGTGAGATCGATCGAATGAGATATATCGAGTGAGATCGATTGTGAGATCGATCGAGTGAGATCGATCGAGCGAGACCGATAGTGAGATCGATAGGGAGATCGATAGTGAGACCGATCGAGTGAGACGTTGGTTCCTCCCCCCCCCCCCGAACCTCCTTATCACCCGAAGGGTGGTCGTATAGGTATGGATTGGAGGTGAGGGGGTGAGATCGAAGTGGAACGGAGAGCCCCCCTACCGGGAAATCGATTTCGGTTTCGTGTTCGTGCGTGCCGTGCGGGCGAGGCGAAGCTGCGTGGGCGGGCGAGAGAAAGTCTCCTGTGGCTGAGGCGCGGCGGACCAAATGACTCCCTTCCGGGCGGCCGGGGGCCCGCTGGTGTCCCGCCGGTGTCCCGCTGGTGTCCCGTGTGGCTGAAGCGCGGCTGGACCAAATGACTCCCTTCCGGGCGGCCGGTGGCCCGCGGTGTCCCGCCGGTGTCCCGCAGGTGTCCCGTCGGTGTCCCGTCGGTGTCCCGATGATGGTGATGATGATGATGATGATGATGATGGTGATGATGAAGGTGATGATGGTGATGATGATGATGTCGATGTTGGTGATGATGATGATGTTGATGTTGTTGATGATGATTATGATTGTGATTATGATTATGATTATGATTATGATTATGATGATGAGATGATGATGATGGTGTTCCGATCAAGATGATAATGATGATGATGATGATGATGTGGATGATGATGTCGATGAGGATGATGATGATGATGGTGTCCCAATGATGAGGACGATGATGATCATGATGATTATGTTGATGATGATGATGACGATGATGGTGTCCCGATGATGATGATGATGATGATGATTATGATGATGTTGATGATGATTGTGTCCAGATGACCATGGTGATGATGATGATGATGATGTTGATGATGATTATGATGTTGATGATGATGATGGTGTCCCGATGATGATGATGACGATGATGATGATGATTATTATGATGGTGATGCTAATGATGATGATGGTGATGATGATGGTGTCCCGATGATGATGATGATGAAAATGATGATGATGATGATGTTGGTAATGATGAGGATGGTGCCCCGATGAGAATGATGATGATGATGCTGATGATGATGATGATGTCGATGATGATGATGATGATGATGATGATGAGATGATGACGGTGATGATGGTGTCCCAATGATGATGATGATGATGATGATGACGATGATGATGTTGATTATGATGTTGATGTTGATAACGATGGTGATCATGATGGTGTCCCAATGATGAAGATGATGATGGTGATGATGATGATGCTGCTGATGATGATGACGATGACTGTGTCCCCGTGATGATGATGTTGATAATGATGATGATGGTGATGATGATGATGGGATGATGATGGTGATGGTGATGATGATAGTGTCCCGATGATGATGATGATGTTGGTGATGATGATGATGATGACGTTGATGATGATGATGTTGATGATGATGATGCTAACGGTGTCCCGATGATGAAGATGATGGTGATGAGGATGACGATGATGACGTTGATTGTGAGTTCGATTGTGATATCGATAGTGATATCGATAGTGAGACCGAATGTGAGATCGATTGCGAGATCGGTTGTGAGATCGATTGTGAGATCGATAGTCCGATCAATTGTGAGATCGATCGAATGAGATATATCGAGTGAGATCGATTGTGAGATCGATCGAGTGAGATCGATCGAGCGAGACCGATAGTGAGATCGATAGGGAGATCGATAGTGAGACCGATCGAGTGAGACGTTGGTTCCTCCCCCCCCCGAACCTCCTTATCACCCGAAGGGTGGTCGTATAGGTATGTGAATACACGAATATACAAATACATTTAATGTATTCGTGTACAGATATATGTGTGTATCATTTCACATATGTACATACCATATAGACTTACACCTAGACGTAGATCGCATCGGTGAATAAATCTATTCAGCCATAAAAACATGTACAACCATGCACATGTATACACATATTAAATGATACCGGAGAACAACCCAATCATATCTTTACCTAACGGCGAAGACTGATAGGGTTTCTAGTGGGGTCAAAAGAGAGCATCTTGACTCCCCAAGGGGATCTGGGCGGATGCCGGGGAGAATCCGGGGACTCCCCGGGACTCCCCGGGGGGGTCTGGGCGGGTGCCGGGGAGGATCCGGGGACTCCCCAGAACACCATTCCCCGGCCACATTTTGAATGCCCGGAGCCAACTGTAGGCCACTTCGTGTTCTTCGTGTTCCCAGAACACCATTCCCAGGCCACATTTTGAATGCCAGGAGCCAGCTGTAGACCATTTCGTGTTCTTCGTCTTCCCAGAACACCATTCCCAGGCCACATTTTGAATGCCCGGGGCCAACTGTAGGCCACTTCGTGTTCTTCGTGTTCCCATCACATCATTCCCAGGCCACATTTTGAATGCCTGGAGCTAACTGTAGGCCACTTCGTGTTCTTCGTGTTCCCAGAACACCATTCCTGTGCCATATTTTGATTGCCCGGAGCCAACTGTGGGCCACTTCGTGATCTTCGTGTTCCCAGAACACCAGTCCTGTGCTATATTTTGAATGCCCGAGCTGAGGCAGGCTGAGGCCGAGGCAGGCTGAGGCCGAGGCAGGCTGAGGCTGAGGCACGCCGAGGCACGCCGAGGCAGGCTGAGGCTGAGGCTGAGGCAGGCTGAGGCTGAGGCAGGATGAGGCTGAGGCTGACGCAGGCTGAGGCTGAGACAGGCTGAGGCTGAGGCTGAGGCAGGCTGAGGCTGAGGCAGGCTGAGACTGAGGCTGAGGCAGGCTGAGGCTGAGGCTGAGGCTGATGCAGGCTGAGGCTGAGAGGCTGACCTTGAGGCTGAGGCAGGCTGAGGCTGAGGCTGGGGCCGAGGCAGGCTGAGGCTGAGGCAAGCCGAGGCAGGCTGAGGCTGAGGCTGAAGCTGAGGCTGGCTGGGGCTGAGGCTGACGCGTGGCTGAGGCTGAAGCAAGCTGCGGCTGAGGCAGGCTGAGGCTGAGGCTGATGCAGGCTGAGGCTGATGCAGGCTGAGGCTGAGGCTGAGGCTGAGGCTGAGGCAGGCTGAGGCTGAGGCAGGCTGAGGCTGAGGCTGAGGCCGAGGCAAGCCGAGGCAGGCTGAGGCTGAGGCTGAGGCTGATGCTGAGGCAGGCTGAGGCTGAGACAGGCTGAGGCTGAGGCTGAGGCAGGCTGAGGCTGAGGCAGGCTGAGGCTGAGGCCGAGGCAGGCTCAGGCCGAGACAGGCTGAGGCTGAGACTGAGGCTGAGGCTGAGGATGAGGCCGAGGCAGGCCGAAGCTGAGACAAGGTGAGGCTGAATGGGGGGGGAGGGAGGGGGGGGGGGAGGAGGGGAGGCTGAGGCAGGCTGAGGCCGAGGCAGGCTGAGGCCGAGGCAGGCTGAGGCTGAGGCTGAGGCAAGCCGAGGCAGGCTGAGGCTGAGGCTGAGGCTGAGGCTGAGGCAGGCTGAGGCTGAGGCCGAGGCAGCTGAGGCTGAGGCTGAGGCAAGCCGAGGCAGGCTGAGGCTGAGGCTGAAACTGAGGCAGGCTGAGGCATCCGTAGGAATCCATAGGAATCCTTAGGAATCCCTAGGAATCCTTAGGAATCCGTAGGCATCCTCAGGAATCCGTAGGCATAGTTAAGCATCCTCAGGAATCCTTAGGAATCCTTAGGATTCCCTAGGAATCCTCAGGAATCCCCAGGAATCCCTAGGAATCAGGATTCCTAAGGTTTCCTAAGGATCCACATGGATTCCTAAGGTTGCCTAAGGATGCCTTAGGAATCCCTAGGAATCCTTAGGATTCCATTGGATCCTAAGGCCGTTGCCACTGCGACTGTCATTGGGAATGCGACTGCGACTGCGAGAACAGCAGAATTCTACAAGTGCATTCTCACCTGAATCGTAAGGGGAATGCTTGCAGATATGCTTATACACATCGCTGTTAGGTTGCTTTGTCGGGATAATGTTAAATCTGCTACCAGTGCCACCGGTCTACAGGGCTATAGGGCTATAGGGCTATATGGGCTATCGGGCTATCGGGCTATAGGGCTATCGGGCTATAGGGCTCTCGGGCTATAGGGCTATAGGGCTATAGGGCGGGCTATAGGGCTATAGGGCTATCGGGCTATAGGGCTATCGGGCTATAGGGCTATAGGACTGTGACCGATAGGGCCATAGGGCTGTAGGGCTATGGGGCTATAGAGCTATATAGGCTATGGGGCTATAGGACTATAGGGATATAAGGCTATTAGGGCTATAGGGATACAAGGCTATAGGGCTACAGGGCTATAGGGCTATACGGCTATAGGGCTATAGGGCTATAGGGCTACTGGGCTATTGGGCTATTGGGCTATTGGGCACCCCTGGGCACCCCTGGGCACCCCGGGCACCCGGGCACCTCCGGGCACCTGGGCACCTGGGCACCCGGGCCCAGCCACCGAAATCGGCCACGCACCTTACCGGCCACCCGGGCACCCGGGCACCGCCGGGCACCCGGGCACCGCCGGGCACCCGGGCACCCGGGCCCGGCCACCGAAATCGGCGACCAACCTCACCTAACCCTTTAATCCGCTAGGACCCCTACAGAGGCAAGGTCTGATTGGTATACATGTGCATGGTTGTACAACATATTAAATCACTACTAAATTTACACACATACATCCGACAGCGAAATCGACCGATAATTGGACAAATCGATCGAACGCGATACAAGGAACGACTGGTCAATGGTAGCAACATCGAAATATGCAAAAAAAGACCAGAGAGGAGAGAGAGAGAGAGAGAGAGATCGCAAACCAGATCTGACACCAATCGCCAACCGATAGGTGCACCTATCGGATGTGAGGCGTAGCCCCATCTTCGTGGGGCCAGCCCTTCCATCCTGAATTGGACGACGATCCAAGGCGGGAGGAGGGAAGGCGACGGGCACACGTGGCCCGGATGTTCCGCGGGCGGCGTCCAGTGCAGCGTGAGCGCCTGTCCATCGGCCTCCGCACCAGCGTCGCCACCGGCGGCCTCCATGGGCGGTGGCCCCGCTTGCACGGCGGGCGCGAAGGGCGGCCCGGCCCCGGCCCCGAGAAGTCCTGTGGCGATCCGGCGGCTCTCCGCTGGCTCAAGCAGCACGCGCCATGCAGGCGGAGGGACAAAGCCACGGGTCCCATGCAAGGGCTGCAAAGAGCCCCTCCAAAGCACGGCACGAGGATGGCGAGCCGCTTTCCGCCAAGCACTGGCCGCGGCGATCGGGAGAGCCGCGGGCCCCGAGGCCGAGCACGGAGTCTGACAGCGGGACGACGCCATGGCAACGCACAGACCCTGGCAGCAATATTCCCAGGTGACTACACAAGGGTGAATCCAGATGGCGCACTAGCCAGGGGGGCCTTCAGATGGCAACCCGCCCTGGATATTCCCCCTGGACCTCCCTCGTCCACGAGTCCGTCTGTCTTCTCTCGAGGATCGTCTCACGCGTGATAAGATGACTGGGTCCACTCCCGACGCCGACGCGCTGGAACCGGTGGGCTACAGCGTGCAGAACCCCCTGCCGCCCCCTCCGGCAGAAGCCCCGCACTCCCGAAGCAAACCGAAAAGGAAGGGGCGAGACAGAGGTGAGGCGTGGATGGGGGGGAGACGCTGGGAGAAGGGAAGGGAAAGCAGGGAGGAGGAAAGGACGACGGAACGGGAGAGGGGAGCAGGGAGTGGGGAGCCAGGAGCAGGGAGAGGGAGGAGGGAGGGATGGAGGGCAAAAAAAAATGAGGAGCAAGGAGCGAGAAGGGGGGCTCGTCGCTCGTCCTACGAGTACCCCCGATTCCCCCGTCCTGACCCTGTTCACTGCCCAGCTCCCCCTGACCCACACTATCTTCTTCTGCTCCAACTTGCAGTACCTCGTCATGGTCCTCAACCAGATCCCTCCTGACTAACCCTCCCAGGCGCCGATGGCCAACCCTGCCGCCACCAATCAGAAGCAAGGACGAGAGACGAGAGCAAAGGGCAGGGGGAGGAGGGGAGAGGAGGGGGCACCGTCGTACGAGAGGAGCGGCGACGGACCTTTTCGGCTGGCAGCGGAGCGAACCGCAACGGCGAGAATGTGAATGCCACTTGGTCGCTCACGCACGTTACCCCCGATCCTGGGGTGTAGCAGCCGAGAAAAAGGAGACGAGGGTGGGCAGGAGGGGAGGGAGGGCGGGGAGGAAGAGCGAACAGAGGTGGGGGGGCCGAGGGGAGGGCGAGTGGGGAAAAGTGGAAAAGGGAGAGGGAGAAGGAGAGGAGAGAGAGAGAGGTGGGAAAGACGAGTGACACGAAAGGAGAAGAGCGGGGCAGCATAGAGGGGGAGATCGGCACCGAGTGCATGCTCAAAGAAGAGCATCCAAGCTGGCCAACAAACGGACCCGCTCTAGAAAGTACAGGGCCTGCCGCAACGAGGGCATTGTGGCCGAACAAGCAGCGCATCAAATACCCAAGGCGAGCTTGACGTACGAACATCAACCTCTTGTCCGAGTATGAGCCCTTCGCTTGCTTCTGCCCTCCCACACCACCTTAAGCGGACCTCAAGAGGCCCCAAGCGGCCCCAAGATGGCACCAAGACGCCACAAGGACGGCCCCCGGACCGCCGTAAGACGGCCCAGGACCAGCCAAGACGGCCCAAAGACGCCCTCTAGACGGTCCCAGGACACTCCAAAACTGCTCGAACACCCCCCAGCCAGCAGCGAGACATCCAACATAGCCCGAAAACCCCACTAGGCCACCAGAAGGCTCAAAGAAACTCCCAGCGGGATCTGACCCAAAATCATGACGTCAAGCGTACAGCCCTCTGGGCCACCTGGAGATGACCTGCCACATAATGTTGCCTCAATTCCACTGCGAAAGCGAGCTGCCGCATCTTACGGTGTCTGGGACATGGAACAGAGAGACGACCCACTTTACAACTCGATGGAAACATAGAACAACTATCCATAGGGACTGTCTTCTCCAGCCTGCGAAGAAGCCTGTCACACCTTATGACCATCTGGAGCCGAAGGACGAGAAGCCGTCACATGCTACGGCCGTCTGGGCGATTCACGAAAGATCGCCACACAGAGTGCTGCGCTGGCACGGTGGCGGAACTTGCCGCGGGCGCCTGGGGGGCCAGGTGACGGCACGCACAGGGGGGCGCCATCCAGAAGGATCCAACTCCCAACCTCTGCGTGCCTCACTGACCACAGGCTAAAGTCAAGACCTTGAACCATTCAATTAGACGCGCAGTTGGGTCTGTTGGCCTGGTGGCAGCTGCCCTAAAAAAAGCGTCCAGGAGGCACCGCCCAGAATCTAAAACCAGGGCCAGGGTTCGAGATTTACGGATACCCGTCTACAAATCTCTACACGCTCGCACACGCCAGCTAACTCCCTCTGCTGCCCGTCCTTCCCTCATTTGCCCCTTCCTTCCTCGTCACCCTACTTCCTTCTTGCCCCAGTCCACCACCCTGCCTCCTACCTCCACACCTCTCGCCCTTGCTTCTGGACCACCGAACTATTCCCAGTTACTCCGTGACGTCCCTCCCCTGCGCAACGTCCCTCCACCGCCACGCTGCCATTCGTATCCGCTGCTCGCAGCCTTCCCTCCCCCCTCCCCCCTCCATGCCTCTCCTGTCCTCCCATCCCTGGTCTTTTACCCCACATCACCCCTCCCTCCCATGTCCCTCCCCCCAGCCCATCCCCCCTCGAGCTCCCGCCCTCCGTCCTTCCTTCCCGATGGCACAAGCGCTAAAGTCCTGGACTACTCACACCGATCCTCTACGCCACCCTCCTTCCTGTCCTGCCTGGCTCCATGCACTCCGCGCATCCGCGGCGATTAACATGCATGGGCCTTTCGACCCGGGTGCCCCGGTGCATGGATAGCATCCTGCAGCGGAACATGTTGCCGAGGCTGCATGATGCACGAAGGGCGATTCGATTAGGATCTGACAGGAAAAAACAAAGACGACGACAACGACGACGAGGACGATGACGACGACGACGACGACGACGACGACGACGACGAGGACGACGATGGGACGACGACGACGACGATGAGACGACGACGACGACGATGAGACGACGACGACGACGACGACGACGATGAGACGACGACGACGACGATGACGATAACGAGGACGAGGAGAACTGGGAGGAGAACGAGGAGAAGGGTGAGGCTCAGGCACCAGCGGCGGCTGCCTTCGAGGAATCGGAGTCGCCCGTCTGCGCCTGCGGAGGCCCAGAGCTACTGCACGAAGAGGCCAGGGGATGAGGGAAGGGGTGGGGCCGGGCAGGGCAGGCGAAGGGGGAGGCAGTGCAAAATGTAAAGGAGAAGAAAGAAAAGCATGCGAAGGAACGGTAGGCAGCAACCTATCCCCGCTGCCCCCCCGCAGAGACAGTCAGCCCATCGCCCTCCACACACACACACACACACACACACACACACACGCGCGCGCGCGCACACAAGACACACACACACACACACACACACATTGGTAAGTCGGCAACGCAAAGGGTCCTCAAGCACGGGCAGCGGATAGAAGCGCAAAATTGCGATCGAACACTGCCGAAAGCACAGTGTACGACACGTCGCACACTGTAAGGTGCAAACGATAAGTGGTGTGCTAGAGGGGCTGTAATCCCAAACGTAGATATGCATCGGCCAGAAAACTGAGGAGACTCAACTCAAAGCGAACTGAAGCGCAAAGGAGACTGGTGCTAATCGGCGGCCACTGGATGCCAGACACAAACACATACACACACATACATACATACATACACACATACATTACATTACATTACATTACATTACATTACATTACATTACATTACATTACATTACATTACATTACATTACATTACATTACATTACATTACATTACATTACATTACATTACATTACATTACATTACATTACATTACATTACATTACATTACATTACATTACATTACATTACATTACATTACATTACATTACATTACATTACATTACATTACATCACATCACATCACATCACATCACATCACATCACATCACATCACATCACATCACATCACATCACATCACATCCCATCCCATCCCATCCCATTACATTACATTACATTACAATACATTACACTACATTACATTACAATACATTGCATTACATTACATTACATCATATTACATTACACACCTACATTACATTACATGTATACATACATCCATACAAGCATACAAACATACATACATATATACATACATACATACACGCATTACATTACATTACATTACATGACAATACATTACATTACATTACAGTACAGTACAGTACATTACATTACATTGCATTACATTACATTACATTACAATACATACATACATACATTACATTAAATTACATTACATTACATTACATTACATTACATTACATACATGCATACATACATACATACATGCAGAACCATCGCGCGCGCTTCGCGCGCGCTCAAAATCTAGCTAGGATTGATGGGCTAACACATGGAATCTCATCTTTGGCGCTTCTTGCATTCAGGGACTCTCTTGGAGGCTCTGCGCAAGCCTCGGAATCGTATAGAACGGGAACTGTGGAAACGCAGAAATCACTAATTGCTGTTAGGCATTCAACGATTTGGGGCCCTAGAAGACTTCCTGGGTTCTTGTTTGGGGCCTTCATTGTGATCGGTTGCGCAAGAATAGACAAGGGGACCAACTTCGAGGAAGAAAAACAAACGGAATTGTGGGATTTCCATGTGTTTTCAAGTTGTAGTGCCTGGGCTGTGGGTTCGACGTTTTGTGGATGCAGGCCACGGTCTGTTGGGATGCCTCTCGGGGTCTTCGTGCAAGGGAGTGAATTTGAACAAAAAACTAAAACTCCACGGTTTCAATTCATGGGATCATGGGACCTCGATATCTACAGCGGTTTCAAGGGCAGCCAAGAGGACACGAAGACGATACAAGAAAGTGCCAAGACAGCGTCAGAGAGTTCAACAGCATTCCCGAAAAAATGTTGAAGGCGACCCCGAAGTCTTGATCGGGCCCGAGGAAGAGGATAGGGAGTAGGAGTCCCAACTTGGAAAAAACATAAATATCTGGAACTCCTTTTATCTCAGGTCCCTCGGTCTTGGAGCGTTGGAAGCGGGAAAACGTGAGAAGGCGAAACACGTCGACAAAAAAACACTGAAAATCAACGATGTGACCCTCTTCGGGTTCTTTCGGGACGGCTCTCGAAGCTCTCTTGGGCTGCTTTTGGGGCCTCGTCGGGTTTTTTTGCGGCCTCTCAAGGGTCTGGGGTGTGCTGGAGGCCTCTGGGGGGCCCCGGAGTCCTCTCGGAGGTCTCTGGAGGCATCCTGCTCCCGTTCTTGGAATCATCTTGGGCCTGTCCTGGGGTGGTCTGGAACTGTCCTGGGCGCCTCTTCGGTAGTCTTGGGGCCGTTTTGGCCCGTTTTGCGGCCGTCTTGGGGGCCACTTGGGCGGCCGTGTGGCGGCCTTGGGGGCCTCTTCGGCCGCGCTGGAGCGTTGGAAGCATGGAAAGCCAACAACCCTGGATGGAAACAACTACAAAACAAAACACAAAAAAACAAGAAACTAAAATAACTCAAAACAACTCGAAGCGAAGATCCCCATATGTGCATATCATAGTGATGGCATGCTTCGGTAGAGGACATTGTCCTTTTTCAATATCTGAGTGTCAGCGAATCCATGTGGATGACGAAGCCGAGAGAGACGCCGACGACTACGACGGCTTTAACTAGGCGTTTCCTCCTCCCCTCCTCCTCCTCCTCCTCCTCCTCGTCCTCCTCCTCCTCCTCCTTTTCCTCCTTTTCCTCCTTTTCCTCCTCCTCCTCCTCCTCCTCCTCCTCTTCCTCCTCCTTTTCCTCATTTTCCTGTTCCTCTTCCTCCTTTTCCTCCTTTTCCTCCTCCTCCTCCTCATCTTCCTCCTCTTCCTCCTCCTCCTCCTTGTCCTCTTCCTTGTTCTCCTTCTCTTCCTCTGAACACTTGTCAAGAGAATCCATCCGCAAAGACGAGAATGCCAAGGAAACTCGAGCAATGCATGCCAAGGACATTCGAAAAATGTAAAAACACTGGAAACCTAGAGCGGCGAAAACAGAGTCAGGAGCCTCGAACCTCGATCCTCTGGCCTCGGCCAACCGCGTTGCCCATTCGGCGGCGAGAACCCTTGCACTTTTTCCAAATCCGTCCGCCTCCTCCGCCTCCTCTCATTCCTCCCTCTTCCTCCACCTTCTCCTCCTATTCACCCTAGTCCCGCTCCTTTCTCTTCGCAATCCCTCCCCAAGTTCCCCTTCACCACCTCCCACTCCAGCTCCACCTCCTCCACCTCTTCTCGCTATCTGAGCCCCGCGGGATGCTCGAGCCAGCGCTCCGCCTGAGAACCTCTTGCGACTTGCTTTGGGCGCAGACGAGCCTGCCCACCGAAGCGGGCATATCGGTTAAGACATCCTCGCAGTCTGGGACCCTTGGGGCGCCAGTACTTGCGCCTCGCCTGAGACATCCTCAGCGCATGCTCATAACGCAAACGACGCTGGCTGCGAGCGTAGCGGACCGCGTGCGATTGCCTCGCAATCTGGGATCCTCGGGGCGCTGAAACCAGCGCCTCGCCTGAAACATCCCGTTGCCTGTTCCCTGTTTTTCTCAGCGGTCAAGCTCATGTATTTTTCGCCCACGGATGGACAAGATCCGCCGGAGCTTGCCGCCGATCGAGACCGTCCGCACTTGTCATCGGGCCGACGAGACAGGCGATCATTCACACGGCCAAAGAACATTCGCCGTCAGCATTTGGCATCGGGGCGGCAGTCGAGGCCGGCTTGCGCAACGGCAACGGAAAAGCCGATCGGGGCACGACTGTCCGCACCTGGCATCGGGCAAAAAAAAAACTACAGCGGCTATCCCTCGTTCTCTGGCAGCACCATCCCGCGCTCGTCGGCGAGCTCAACTGCTCTCTCCACCGTCAGTTGTTCGTTGCGTCGGAAGCGTTTGAAAGCATCCTGCACCGCCTACGGCGGACCTCTTTCCAGCAGCCAGCGAGGCGGCGGCCGCGCCAGCAACGCGTCCGCCATCCGGGTGGCGCGGGAGAACACAGAATAAAAGTTCAGCCACCACGCGTCGTCATCAGTGCCGCGCTGTCCCTGGGACTCCTGGCGCGGAACAAATGGTCACAGCGCCGCGCATCGTCTGCCCCTGCGAGACCGTCGTCGCCAGGTAGTGGGCGTGCGACAGCATGAAGCCGCAGCGCTTCACACTGCGCGCCGCGGACGACCCCTCCCAGGCGAAGGTGGTCTCCATCAGAGGCATGCAGAACAAACCGAGAGCGATCTTCTCGTCATTGTCCACGTAGTCCACGAAGTCGCCCTACGTGGGGACCTGCTTGAAGTCGTCGACCTCCAGCCAAGTGCCAGCTGCAGCATGTTTCGGCCTGAAGATCTCGCCCGGGCGGGTGCTGTCGTTGTCCCTGTGGTCGTCGGGGTGGAAAACGAAGTCGACGATCGTGGCCCGCTGCTCCTGGACGAGGCCGTATGTTCCGTTGAACTTGCCGGCGAAGCGGACTCGCATTCCCACGCGGGCGGGGGGCGCGCCGTGAACCCGACCCACGCCGTAGATGTTGATCACGTTCAGCACCCTGGAATACGTCGCCTGTCCTGCGGGGGGATGGACCCGCACACGTCGGCCGCCAGCACAAGGACAAGAGGCACCTCGAGCACGCGGGCGTCGCGGCGCGCCCCCTGGGTGATCCAGCACGCGAGAGGTTCCCAATACATGGCCCGGCCATAGCCCTCAATGAAATTATGCCGTGCGTGCCTCTCGTCGAGCTCGGGGTCTGCGTCGGGGCGGCTGTCCTTGGCAAGCGTCGCCTGGGATCCGCTTGCCCTGGCGCATGCAACCCAAGAACTCGATGAGAGGATCGCCGGGAACGAAGCGGGTGGTCCCCAGGAGCTCGATGACGCAGGTGATCCTCTTGAAAACTTTGAATGCGCTGTTCTCCAAAAAAGCTTGCTTTATTGGAGTTCTAACTCAAACTCTACTAATTGGTCCGTTCCCCCCCGAACTCATATGCCCGGCTATGCCTATGCCTGTGCCTCCCCCGATAACTCCTACGCCTACGCTTATGTCTATGCCTATGCCTAGGCCTATGCCTATGCCTGTGCCTATGACTATGCCTGCGCCTATGCCGACGCCTATGCCTACGCCTATGCCTACGCCTATGCCTACGCCTATGCCTATGCCTATGCCTATGCCTACGCCTATGCCTATACCTATGCCTACGCCTACGCCTATGCCTATGCTCGCTTGCGTTTGCTTGCTTCCAATTGCTTGCTTGCGTTTGCTTGATTTTGCTCCTCCCGTCCTGCTCCCGTCCTCCTTTCGTCCTCCTCCCATCCTCCTCTCGTCCTCCTCCTGTCCTCCTGTCTATTTGGAGTAAACGCTCGCTGGTATGAATTTCCAAGGTGGGTGGCTCCTTGAGCACGTAGTCGCCGTTAGCGTCCTTCGCTTTGGGATCTGTCACCAAGCTGAGCTGCGCTGTTGGCGCCAGCTGCAGGAAGTCCCCCAGGTGGAAGACGGGTCTACGGAGCAGGCGAACCCGCGTCGCGTGAAACAGTCCACAGCGCACTGAACACCGAAGAATGTTCCACAATGCGTGGGCGACGGGTCCGCGGAGCAGGCGCACCCGCTTCACGTGAAACAGCCGCCCACGCAGGCACGCTCGGATACAAAGGCGGACGCCACATCTCCGCGGGGCGTCATCGCGTCACGCGAAGGCAAAGCGTCCGAGAGAAAACAACTTCACACACACCAGACCAGCGCGAGCGAGGGCTCCACGGAGCAAGCGAACTCGCGTCGCGTGGAGACGTCGCCCGCACCCACACCTTCACCAAGACACGGGGAGGCAACGTCTCCGCGGAGCGAGGAAGTCGCGTCGCGCGAAGGAATGGCCCCTGCCAAACACACGCAAGCTATCGCTCGCGAAACCAAACCATTCCAAGGGGCGCGCCGGATGAATTTCAAGGCGGACCCAGCCGTGGCGAAGAGGAATCCCGGGGACACTGGTTGGGCACCCAAACAGGCAAATCGCCTGAGACATCCACCCAGTCTGGGCGCGAACGGGCCCGTGATATACCCCCTGGCGCCCCCCCTTAGAAGTACTGAAACCAGCGCCGGCCTGAGACATCCTCGGAAACTGCTCCGAAAGAGAAGGATGTTGAACACGCAAACAGGCAAACCGCCTGAGACATCCCCCCAATCTGGGCGCGAACGGGCCCGTGATATACCCCCTGGAGCCCCCCCCTTGGAAGTGCTGAAACCAGCGCATCGCCTGAGACATCCTCGGAAGCTGTTCCGAGAGAGAAGGATGTTGAGCACCCAAACAGGCGAACCGCCTGAGACATCCCCCCAATCTGGGCGCGAACGGGTCCGTGATACCTATACGACCACCCTTCGGGTGATAAGGAGGTTGTGGGGGGGGAGAGGGGCGGGAACCAACATCTGACTCAATCGATCCCACTATCGATCTCACTCAACGGGACACCACGGAACACAACGGGACACCACGGGACACCACGGGACAGTTATCGGTTATCGATGTCACTATCGATCTCACAATCGATCTCACTCAACGGGACACCATGGGGTACCACGGGCCACCACGGGACACCACGGGACATCGCGAGACACCTCTCGATCTTATGTTCGGTCTCACTATCGATCTCACTATCGATATCACTATCGATATCACTCAACGGGACACCACGGGACACCACGGACACCACGGGTTGTCGATCTCACAATCGATCTCACTATCGATCTCACTTTTTGGGACACCACGGGACACCACGGGACAACTCGGGGCACCACATCGATCTCAGTATCGATCTCACTAACTATCGATCTCACTACCGACCTCACTATCGATCTCACTATCGATATCACTGTCGATCTCACTCAACGGGACACCATGGGACACCACGAGGCACCACTTGACACCGCGGGACACCGCGAGCCACCGCCAGACGGACGGACGGACGGGCGGGTGGGGGAAAATCATGTGTCTTGACTTCGCCCTGGCAGCGGTGGACAACACGGGACACCACGGGACACCGCGGGACACCGCAAGCCACCGCTGGACGGACGGACGGACGGACGGACGGACGGGGGAGCTTTGTCTTGACTTCGCCCTAGCAACGGCGGGTTCATTCTTCTCGCACGCCCACGCAGCTTCGTCCCGCCCGCACGCACGACACGAAAGAAACGAAGCGATTCCCCGGTCGGGGGTCTCCGTCACGCTGCGATCTCACCCCCCAACCTCCGATACCCCCTGGCGCCCCCCCTTGGAAGTGCTGAAACCAGCGCCTCGCCTGAGACATCCTCGGAAACTGCTCCGACTGAAAAGGATGTTGAACACCGAAACAGGCAAACCGCCTGAGACATCCCCCAATATGGGCGCAAACGGGCCCGTGATATACCCCCTGGCGTCTGAGCACCCAAACAGGCAAACCGTCTGAGACATCCTCCCAGTCTGAGCGCGAACGGACCTGTGATATACCCCTCGGCGCCCCCTTTGGGAGTACTGAAACCAGCGCCTCGCCTGAGACATCTTCACAACGTGCGCGTGTGAGTCTGAGCGCGGAAGGACCATGAGTGTGAGTGAATCTGCCTATGAGTGATCCCGAGCATGAGAAACCGGAGTATCACGAATCAAAGAGCGAACGTATCTGAGTATGAGTGAGTCTGAATATGAGTGAATCTACATGTGGGTGAATCAGTGAATGATGACCTGAGGGTGGGAGGTGTTCTCTCGTTTTCCGCGCGGTCAAAGTAATTACTCACTGCGTGGAGCTCCCGATAGGCGCATCTCATGTTTTATGATATGCCATAGTGAACGTTTCTCTATGAATGCCTGACTATAAGAGCGCGTCCACGTGGTCGACAGGTCCGACGAGGACGGTTAAACACCGATGTGCGTGACTATGAATGAACGTGAGGCTTGAATACGACCGAATATGTGCCCATCCTCTTCGTTCCTCCTCCTCCTCCTCATAGGTCATATCGATTACGTGGGAGGTTTGGGTGACTTGGGAGACTCAGGGAACGTGGGAGACTTGGGAGACGTGGTAGACTTGGGGGCCTTGGGAGCCTTGGGAACTGTGGGTGACCTGGGAAACATGGGGCATTCAGGAAGGCTCGGGAGACTTGGGAGGCTTGCGAACCTTGGGAGACATGGGAGACTTGGGCGACATGGGAGACTTGGGAGAGTTGGTCGCCTCGGGAGACTTGACAAACTTAGGAGACTTGGTATTCCTGCTGGGAGACATGGAAAACGTGGGAGACTTGCGGGACTTGGGAGATTTTAGAGACTTGGGGGGGGCATGGAAAACATGCGACAATTGGGAGATTTGGGAAGCTTGGGAACTTGGGAGACTTGGGCGACTTAGGAGACCTGACAGACTTGGGAGACTTGGGAGACTTTCAGCGCCCCGCCTGTGACATCCTCACAATCTGCTCTCCAAGCGAAGGATGTTGGGCCAGAAAACAGGCAAACCGCTTGAGACATCCCCACAAAACGACCGCGAGGGAACGTGTCATACCCCTCGGCGGCTCCCATTAGGGTGCTGAAACCAGCGCCCCGCCTGAGACATCTTCACAATCTGCTCTCCAAGCGCAGGATGTTGGTGCAAAAAAACAAACCGCTTGAAACATCCCCACAAGACGGCCGCGAACGGGACCGTGTCATACCCCTTGGCGGCTCCCCTCAGGGGTGCTGAAACCAGCGCCCCGCCTGCGACATCCTCACAGTCTGTTCCCCAAGCAAAAGATGTTGGGGCAGAAAACAAACAAACCGTTTGAAACATCCCCGCAAAACGGCCGCGAACGGGACCGTGTCATACCCCTCGGCGGCGCCCCTTAGGGGTGTCGAAACCAGCGCCCCGCCTGAGACATCCTCACAATCTGCTCTCCAAGCGAAGGATGCTGGGACAGAGAACAGGCTAACCGCTTGAGACAGCCCCACAAAACGACCGCGAACGGGACCGTGAAATTATTCACTGCGTGGAGCTCCCCATATGTGCATCTATTCGCATGGACCTGTCCGCCGTGAATGTCTAGGCGCAAGAACTTTCGAATCTAAACGGGCTTTAGTTGCGACGGTCTGTTCATGAATCTAACTGCGAACGAATTGGAGTGTGAATGAGCCTCAGTGGTACAAGCGCGTCTCTGCACATGAGCCTAGGGCCTCCTGGGGTCTCCTGAAACCTACTGGGCCGTCCTGGGGCCTCCAGGAGCCTCTTGGGGCCTCCTGGGACCTCCCAGGGAGGCTTCGTGCCCCAGGAGATGTCCAATCTATAGCAACCGACGTACATAAAACATTGCGGATTGAAACCACAGGAGAAGGGCAATCTATAGGAACACGCGTAAAGCACCAAGGACTCGTACCCCAGGAGAGGCCCAACATATGGGAACATAAATAAAACATTTAGGAATGTGTTCACAGGGGAAAGACAATCTATAACATACGTATAACGTCAAGGATTCGTGCTCCAGGTCAAGCCCAATCTATAGGAGCATACGTAAAAAACATGGGATCGGAGCCACTCCTGTTGCGTTATGAAGCCTCCTGCTCTTGGGGCCTCTCGGGGCCTCCTGCTGCCTTCCGAAGTCTCCTGGCGCTTCCTGTGGCCTCCTGGGGCCTCCCGTGGCTTCCTGAAGCCTCCTGGAGCTTCCCGGGGCCTCCTGGAGCATCTTGGGACATATTGTGGCCTCTTGGATATTTCTGCTGCCTCCTGATGCCTCCTGGGACCTCATGTGGTCCCCAGTGGCCTCCTGGAGCCTGTTGGAGCATCCTGTGGCACCCTGAGGGGAACCTGTGCCCACGAGTCTGGCCACCAAAACAAGCAAACCGAACGAGACATCCTCAAAATCTGGCCCACCTGGGGGGTGAAAATGAGCGCCTCGCTCGAGACATCCTCCAAATCTGCCCCGAACGCGAAGGATGCTGGGCCAGCAAACAGGCAAACCGCTTGAGACATCCCCACAAAACGGCCGCGAATGGGACCGTGTCATACCCCTCGGCGGCCCCCCTTCGGGGCGTGAAATTGAGCGCCTCGCTCGAGACATCCTCCAAATCTGTTCCGAACGCGAAGGATGTTGGCCCAGAAAGCAAGCAAACCGCTTGAGACAACCCCACAAAACGGCCGCGAACGGGACCGTGTCATACCCCTCGGCGGCTCCCCTTCGGGGCGTGAATATGAACGCCTCGCTCGAAACATCCTCCAAATCTGCTCCGAACGCGAAGGATGCTGGGCCAGAAAACAGGCAAGCCGCTTAAGACATCCCCACAAAACGACCGCGAACGGGACCGTGAAATAACCCCTGGCGGCGCCCCTTAGGGGTGCTGAAACCAGCGCCCCGCCTGAGACATCCTCACAATCTGCTATGGTAGCCAAGGATGTGGGGACAGAAAACCGGCAAACCGTTTGAGGCATCCCCACAAAACGACCGCGAACAGGACCGTGAAATAACCCCTCGGCGGCCCCCCTTAGGGGTGCTGAAACCAGCGCCCAGACTGAGACACCCTCACAATCTGCTGTGTGTAGAGTAAGTCAGACACTGAGAAGGCCTGAGTATGAGTAGGTCTGGGTGTCCGTGAGTGTCAGCATGAGTGAGTCTGAGTAGGAGTAGGTCTGAGTATGAGGAGGTCTGAGTACGAGTGATTTTGTGTGTGAGTAAATCTGGGTATGAGTAAGTCGAAGTGTGAGTCAGTCTGTGTATGACTAAGTCTGGGTATGAGGAGGAGAGGGGAGGAGAAGGAGGAGGAGGAGAAGGAGTAGGAGGCGCCAGAGTAATAATTACTCGACGCGGGGCTCCCCACATGTGCATCTCATGTTCGTGGTACGTCTTTCTCTTGATATATGTCAAAAACCGCCTGTGTGCGAGGGCGAACCGCTCGCTCGAGACATGCCCACAGTCTGCAAGCACAAGTGCGACCAATAGCAAATCTGAGAACGACTGATTCTGAGTGTGAGTTAGTATGGGTGCGATTGAGCCTGGGTTTGAGTGGGTATGCGTGTGAGTAAATATGAACGCGAGTGCGTCTGTGTGCGAGTGGGTCTGAGTATGGACGAATCTGAGTGTGAGCCAGTCTGTTGTTGAGCGGATCGTAGCATGATGAATCTGCACATGAGTGAATATGGGCTTGAGTGGGTCTGAGTGTGAGAAAAAGTGTGTGCTAATGACTCTGAGTGCGAGTGAGCCGAGTGTGATTGGATATGGATGTGAGGCAGTCTGAGTGTGAATCGGTCTGCGTTTGAGCGGACCGAAGGATGATGAGTCTGAGCAAGAGCGAGTCTGAGTATGAGTGGTTCTGAGCGTGAGTCTGAGTGTGAGTAAGTTTAAATATGGATATGAGCGAGTCTGAGTGCGAGTGAGCCCGCGTGTGACTGAGTCTGAGTATGAGTGAGTATGAATGCAGAAGAGTGAAGGAGAGCGGAGAGCGAAGGAGAGCGAGGCGGAAGCATTTGAGTAAAACCTAAAGCTTTGGAACATCGAACCTCGATCCTCTGGCCCTCGCTACTCGAGCTGCCCACGTCCTCCTCCTCCTCCTCCTCCTCCTCCTCCTCCTCATCATCATCATCAGCAGCATCATCATCCCCTTCCTGATTTTGTCCACACCGTGTTAATGCTGTCATCCTTCTCTTCCTCCTCCTCCTCCTCGTCCTCTTCCTCCTCCTCATCGCTTCCTCCTTCGCTTCCTCCTCCTCCTCCTCCTCCTCCTCTTCCTCCTCCTCCTCATCCTCCTCATCTTCCTCCTCCTTGGGAGTGCTGAAACCAGCAAATCGCCTGAGACATCCTCCCAAAACTGCTCCGAAAACGACAGATGCCCAGCATCATAACGGCCAAACCGCCTGACACATCCCCGCAAACTGGGCGCGAACGTCCTCCAAATCTGCTCCGAAAGCGAAACATGTTGGAAGAGAAAATGGCCAAACCGCCTGAGATATCCCCACAAAATCCCGCGAAAGGGGCCGAAGGAAATACCCCCCCGCCGCTCCCCTTAGAGTGCTGAAACCAGCGAATCGCCTGAGACATCCTCCAAATCTGCTCCAACATCGAAACATGTTGGAAGAGAAAATGGCCAAACCGCCTGAGACATCCCCACAAAATCCCGCGAAAGGGGCCGATGGAAATACCCCCCCGCCGCTCCCCTTAGGAGTGCTGAAACCAGCGAATCGCCTGAGACATCCTCCAAATCTGCTCCAACATCGAAACATGTTGGAAGAGAAAATGGCCAAACCGCCGGGGACCTCCCCACAAAATCCGATCAGATAAACTATGGATTCAGTTTGTGTCGGGGTTTCGGTTTTCTGCTATGCCTGGCGGCCCATAGTGGCCAGACGGATCGCGAGGAGGCGGAGGAGGA
>CAUYUJ010011137.1:343437-380937 GCA_963575745.1 Prorocentrum cordatum
CCTAAGAGTGGCCCAGAGAGACCCCAAGAAGGCCCCCAAAGCAGGCCCTTCCGAAACATGAAATATTGGTCGGTTGTTGTTCCCGCCCCCTTCCGACAAATAAAATATGTGTCGGTTGCTGTTCCCTTTTGCTGCCGCTTCGGGCTCTTTTAGGGACCCTTGTAGGACGCCAGTCCACTGGACCCACCAGCACCCCTCGAAAGTGGCGACAGTTTCGCAGATCGCAGCCCCCCCCCCCCCAGGGATGGCGAGGTCCAATCTGAGCCCCCATGGGACGTCACTCTGCTGGGCCCCCCTGCAGCCCTCGAACGTTGGCCCTTCTAGGGCTTATTTGGGCGCCAAGAAAAGTAAATAAGGGCCCCGGGAGGGCTCCAAGAAGGCCCCAAGAGGGCCTTAAGAGTGGCCCAAAGAGACCCCAAGGAGGACCCCAAAGCGCACCCGTCCCCCTAAGGATTTTTCAGGATTCCTATGGATTCGCAAATATGCTTAAGGAGTCGCGACGGAAATTGGAGGAGTCCTGATCCTAAGGGATCCCAAGGACCCTAAGGGATCCTAGGGATCCTAAAGAGTCCTAAGAAATCAGAAGGAATCCTAAGGATTCCTACGGAATCGAAGTACTTCTGAAGAAGAAAGAAATACTTCTGAAGAAGAAAGAAGTACTTCTGAAGAAGAAAGAAGTACTTCTGATGATCCCATGGTTGAAATTGGTCCCACGTGTGGTTGCAATTCGCTCCGAACGGTTGGAATTGGGACCAGTCGGTTGTAATTCGCCCCATTTCGGGGGGAGGGGCGGGGGGAGGAGGAGGGAAGGGGGTTTAGGGAGAGAGGGAGGAGGGGGAGGGGAGAGAGGCAGGCCGGAGAAACGCGAGGAGCCACAACCACAGAGCCTCCTCCTCCTCCTCCTCCTCCTCCTCCTCCTCCTCCTCCTCCTCCTCCTCCCCCTCTTCCTCCTCCTCCTCCTCCTCCTCCTCCTCCTCCTCCGCCCCCTCGCGATCCGTCTGGCCCCTATGGGCCGCCAGGCATAGCAGAAAACCGAAACCCCGACACAAACTGAATCCATAGTTTCTCTGATCCTGCGAAAGGGGCCGAGTGAAATACCCCCCCGCCGCTCCCCTTAGGAGTGTTGAAGCCACAGAATCGCCTGAGACATCCTCAACATCAGTGTGCGTGAGTCATCCGATGAGTGGGCCTGAGTGAGTGTAGTGAATATACACGAGTACAAGTACGAGTGAGTCTGAGTGGTGAGTGAGTCTGTGTGATGAGTGAGTCTGAGCGATGAGTGAGTCTGAGTGATGAGTGATGAGGTCTGAATCATGACTGAGTCCGAGTAATGAGTCTGAGTGATGAGTGAGTCTGAGTGATGAGTGGGTCTGAATGATGAGTGGGTCTGAGTGATGAGTGAGTGGGTCTGAGTGAGAGGAGTGGTGTATCCTCTCTCCTCCGGCGCGGTCCGCCAATTACTCGTCACGGGGCTCCCCATATGTGCATATCATTATGGTGGTAACTCCTGAATGTGATGGGGCAGGAGAGAAAGAAAGAAAGAGAGAGAGAGAGAGGGGGAGAGGAGAAAGAGAAGGAAAGATCATAATTTTGGTCAAAATATGAGGAAGGAGGAGAGGGAAGATCATATCCGCATCATTCTCTTAGTTCCCTCCTGAAATGAAGGCCGCGGGCGCTGGCAATCTGGCCGAAGCAATATGGTCGAAGCAATCTGGAAAACATGTGTCAGCACTTGGCATCGTGCGGGTCGGCGAAGTGCCCCTCCTAATCCTGCTCCTCCTCCTCCTCCTCCTGGTCCTCCTCCTCCTCCTCCTCATCCTCCTCCTCCTCGTCCTGGTCCTCCTCCTCCTCCTCCTCCTCCTCCTCCTCCTCCTCCTCCTCCCCCTCCTCCTGCTCCCCCTCTTCCTCCTCCTACACCTCCCCTCAGCCACCTGGCTCCGCCTCCTCCTCCTCCTCATCATCCGTCGGAGAAGGAAGGAAAGAGGAAGAGAGAAGACTTGCCGTCCTCCTGCCTCCCCTGCCTCCTCCTCCTCCTCATCCTCCTCCTCCTCCTCCTCCTCCCCCTCCTAGTCCTCCTCCTCCTCCTCATCTCTCCTCCTCCGCTCCTCCTCCTCCTCCTCCTCCTCCTCCTCCTCCTCCTCCTCCTCCTCCTCCTCCTCCTCCTGGCCATCCTCCTCCTCCTCCTCCTCCTCCTCCTCCTGCCTCCTCCTCCTCCTCCTGCAAATCTGCTCCGAAAGCGAAACATGTTGGAGCAGAAAAAGGCAAAACCGTCAGAGTCTTCCCCACAAAAATCCGCGAAAGGGGCCGAGGGAAATACCCCCCCGCCGCCCCCCTTAAGTGCTGAAACCAGCGAATCGCCCGAGACATCCTCGCAAACTGCTCCGAAAGCGAAACATGTTGGAACAGAAAATGGCCAAACCGCCTGAGACATCCCCACAAAAATCCGCGAAAGGGGCCGAGGGAAATACCCCCCCGCCGCTCCCCTTAGGAGTGCTGAAGCCACAGAATCGCCTGAGACATCCTCAACATCAGTGTGTGTGAGTCATCCGATGAGTCGACCTGAGTGAGTGTAGTGAATATACGAGTACAAGTACGAGTGAGTCTGAGTGATGAGTGAGTCTGAGTGATGCGTGAGTCTGAGTGATGAGTGAGTCTGAGTGATCAGTGATGAGTCTGAGTCATGACTGAGTCCGAGTGATGAGTGGGTCTGAGTGATGAGTGAGTCTGATTGCTGAGTGGGTCTGAATGATGAGTGAGTCTGAGTGACTGACTGAGTCTGAGTGATGAGGGAGTCTGAGTGATGACTGAGTCTGAGTGACTGGGTCTGAGTGAGAGGGGGTGAGGTGGTGTTCTGTTCTCTCTCTGTTCCTCCGGCGCGGCCCGCCAATAACAAGAACCCCATCTCTTTGGATATGGGGAATAACAAGAACCCCATACTTAGGATATGGGGAACAAGAACCCCATCTTAGGATATGGGGAATAACCCCTGCCGGCTCCCCTCAGGGGTGCTGAAACCAGCGCCGCGCCTGAGACATCCTCACAATCTGCTCCGGTAACAAAAGGATGCTGGGACAGAAAAAGAACAAACCGCTTGAGACATCCCCACAAAACGGCCGCGAACGGGACCGTGAAATAACCCCTGGCGGATCCCCTTAGGGGTGCTGAAACCAGCGCCGCGCCTGAGACATCCTCACAATCTGCTCTGGTAGCCAAGGATGTTGGGACAGAAAACAAGCAAACCGCTTGAAACATCTCCACAACACGGCCGCGAAAGGGACCATGAAATAACCCCTGGCGGCTCCCCTTAGGGGGAGCTGAAACCAGCGCCCCGCCTAAGACATCCTTACAATCTGCTCTGGTAGCTAAGGATGTTGGGACAGAAAACAAGCAAACCGCTTGAGGCATCCCCACAAAACGGCCGCGAACGGGGCGTGCGTGAGTCTCAGCATGAGTAAGTCAGAGTAGGAGTAGGTCTGAGTATGAGCAGGTCGGAGTATGAGTGATTTTGTGTGTGAGTAAGTCTGGATATGAGTAAGTCTGAGTGTGAGTCAGTATGTGTATGAGTAAGTCTGGGTATGAGGAGGAGAGGGGAGGAGAAGTATTCTCCCGCTCGCGCGCTAGCGAGCTGTCTCCGAGCGCGGCCGCGGCTCGCGCGCGCGGGGCGGCCCAAAATGGGCAGGCCCGCCCCGCGCGCTCGTGCCGGGGCGCCGCGCGTCAGGCGGGGGAGACCGCCTGCTCGCCGACGACGGCGAGGCAGCGCCCATCAGCCTTAGATTGGGAGAGGAGGGAGGGGGGCAGAGAAGCTGCGGAGACAGCAGGAGCTTGCTCACAGAGAATAGAAGAGGCATTCTCCCGCTCGCGCGCTAGCGAGCTGTCTCCGAGCGCGGCCGCGGCTCGCGCGCGCGGGGCGGCCCAAAATGGGCAGGCCCGCCCCGCGCGCTCGTGCCGGGGCGCCGCGCGTCAGGCGGGGGAGACCGCCTGAGCGACAAGGCGGTCGCTGGCGGTGGCGAAGAACAGGATCCGCGCCCGTGCGGGCACGGGCAGCGCAGCAAGAACTGTGGAAGCGGCGGCGGCTTGCAGGTAGCGCTCAGCACTGGAAGCCTGACGCCAACGCCCCCGCCAGAAGACGCGAGGGACGTCTTCCGTAGCGATATAGAAGTCTGTTGCGCCAGAGCCCCGCAGACATGCGGGCGTCAGGTTGAGCCCCTGACCCGCTTTGGCAAGAGGGACGCCCAGGGCCGAAAGCAAATGATTCCACCGAGTACGGAAGCCGCTCGCACCGAAAGGGGCGAGAGGATCGGTGGAAGCCAACCGCCCAAACACTTGATTCAGAATCTTCACCGTGCCCCGATCGGAGCAGCGAGCATGCTGCGTCGGGTACGTTCTCCTGGTCTTTGGAACAAGAATCGAAAGAAAAGCATCCCCTTCAACTTCGAGGCGGTCGCAAGGAAGCGACAAGTCACAGCGGCGTGACGCCAGCAGCTCGCCAGGCCTGAGGAACATCGTAAAGCCCATGAGCAGCAAGGCCGCCATCACAGGCCAGTCCCAGGCGAAACAGAGACCGACCATAGCGCGCAGCAGAGCGCGAGGTAAGGGCGGGCGGAGCTTTGGCGGCTCCGCGAGCTTCCATTGTTTCGCTACGTCCCAAGCTTCTGTTAGAAAGGCCTTCCAATGCGGATGAGCGCTCTGGATTCCCAAGATGGCATGAACCAGAATATAATGAGGGAAACCTGCATCATGAAGCCACACGCCGAAGGTCGCGAGGAAGCGGGCGAGAAGTATCCCGCTACGGTAAAGAGTGGCGGGCGGCACGCCAGTGTGTTCTGCTAACCACAGTTCGAACGCATCAATCGATCTCGAGCGACGATCGAGATACGCGGAGGTGAGGTGAGAATCGCGCACGAAGGGAGTGCGCGGAGGGCGAGCGGGCGCGGAAGGCGCAGCCC
Source organism: Prorocentrum cordatum (assembly GCA_963575745.1). Taxonomy (NCBI): domain Eukaryota; class Dinophyceae; order Prorocentrales; family Prorocentraceae; genus Prorocentrum; species Prorocentrum cordatum. Next base: position 348,384 of record CAUYUJ010011137.1, read on the forward strand.
GACTAAGCCCTTGGCCTGCGGTCGGCGCCGCGGCTCCCAGAGAGATGCAGAGGCCGCAGACGCACCACAGGATGAGCGCAGGGCGGCCAGGGCTGGGAGAGCTGATCAGCGTGGCGGCCCTCCTGCTCCTGGACGCGTAGAAGGGCGGAACGAGGGTGTCCCGCCCGTCGGTCTCGAACCCCGACGCCTCCGCCAGCATCGCCCGCGCCGAGGTGAAGGATCCGCCCATGTTACGGTGAGCACGGCGAGCCCCTGCTTCGATCTCGGCGGGCAGAGCGTCCCCTCCCTCGAGGGTCGCCCAGTCAAAGGGCGGGCGCGGCTCGGCGCGCGCAGCTGCGGCCGATTCGGCGAGCTCGGAACGAGCTGCCGAGGACGTGAGGCCCGAATGATGTGGAACGGGCACCACCTCCGCGAACGCGTCGAGGATCTCGGACGGAGGGGAATGAGATCCCCACAGCGCTGCTGGGATGGCGCCGTGACCGTCCTGCACGTGGTACAGAAGGTCGAAAAGGCAGGCCAACTTGCCCGCGCGCCTCCTGTGCTCGATCTTTGAGCCGAGCCCGATGCCACGGATGGCGCCCGCCCCCATGGCTTGGAGGTCAGCGCCCGCGGGGATAGCCTCGGGCTCGACGGCGGCCACGTAAGGATGCAACCACGAGGCTTCGTCGATCGGCTCGGCGCCGCCTGTCTGAAACAGGCGCTTATAGGCGTGCAAGGCCTGCAGGAGGCAGTGCAGGTCATCTCTGCCCTCGGGCTCGGCGGCCCCTGCGGGTGCGAAAGACCTCAGCCACGACGCCGCGCTCTGGAAGGCAGCTTGCCAGGCGGGTCCCCACCTCACCACTGTGACCTTCTCACCGCCGAGGTTGAGACGCCACGCTAGGGCGGTGGCGGCCCCTGGAGGCAAGGGCTGCTCAACGGCCGCGGAGGCCGTGCGCCGCGCTGCGAAGGCTGCAGCCGCGGCGCTCCCAGCGTCGCCGCTGTGGGAGCCGCTGGGATGCAGCTCGTGCCCTGAATCTCGGCCAGGCGCGGGGCCGCTCGAAGACCCCCTTTCCTCGGCGGCACGCCCTCCGCCCTGCGGGGCCGCAACGGCATCGCTGGAGGAGCGCGTGCCTACCGAAGACTGAGGGGCCTGAGCAGCGGAGTCCGCGCGGGAGCTGCCTGCGTGGGCGTCGCCCGAGCTCGCACCATGGCGGGACGTGGCTGGCCGCTGCGCAGTAGCGGGGCTCGGGCGCCGCTTCGGAGCGACTCGAGGGGAGCGCACCTCGCGACGCCGAGGCGACGTCGCCTGACGCGAAGGCGCGCGAGAGGAGCCGCGCGCGACGGCCCGACTAAGCCCCTGGCCTGCGGTCGACGCGCGGGATCGCGACGCCGCACGCCCACCAGAGTGGTGAGGGGGCGGCGGCGGCGGCGGGGGCACGGGCCGCGGAGTCTCGGAGCCTACACGCGTGCCGCGGCCCCGAGAGCGACTGCGAACCGAGGCGCGAGCGGCGGGCGGAGAGGCCCCCGAGCGGCGAGGGAAGGCCGCCTGCAGGCGGCGGAGGACCTCGGGGTTCAGGCCCGCCACGACGCGCTCGAGGTCCATCGAGGAGTCTGCGAGGGCACTCAGCACGACGTCCTCGAGCTCCGTCGGAGAGTCCTCGTCGCACGCGGGCTCCGCTCTCGAGCGGCTGCGAACGCTCGCGGGCGGGGACCCGTCAGGAGTGTGCGGGCCCTCCGATGCCTCCCCCGCAGGCGGCTCCGACGGCTCCTCGGGCGAGATCGGGCCGTCGACGGGAGGCGACGAGCAGCCCCCCGAGGGAGAGGTGCGGTCGGTCCCGTACGGGTTTGGAGACCGCGTACGGCTGCGGGCAGGGCTGCGGCTCCGCGGTGGGGAGCCCACTCCCGCGGCGGAGCTGGGGCGTGCCGCGCCTGCCCAGCGGCGCGCATTGGCAGTGCGACGCGCCCTGCGGCCAGGCGCCGTGGCGGCCCCCCCCTCAGGGGCGGGGAGCGCCGCCATCGAAGCCCGCCGCTGCCTGGCGGCGCGCCTGGTGCGCGCGGCGCCCGTGCGCGAGGCGGAGTGCGGCGCGTGACCACCGCGGTTGGGCTGGTCCTCGACCGCTTCATCCCGCGGGCCCAGGCGGGCGCGGACCGCGCGCCGCTCACGACGGCTGAAGCTGGACGCAGGGTCGTCGGCGGGCCTTGCCAAGGCGCGCGGGTCCTCAGCCTCCACCTCGGCCAAGGAGCGGCCAGTGGACGACGCGGGTGCGTCCCCAGCACGAGCGGCACGTTCTGCGATGGCGAGGCCCGTCGAGACCTCAGCGTTGTGCAGGACGGCGCGCAAGGTTTTGCGCCAATCCCGACCCAGCTGGACGGGAGCAGTGCGCGGCAAGCCCGCGGCCTCTCGACTGGCGGCCTCGCGCACGCGTCGGAAGTAGGCGCGATCGGCCATCCCTTCCGCGAGCTCGGCACGAGCGACGGCACGCTCTCCTTCGCCGCGTGCAGGAGCCTGCACCGTGCGCCTGGCGGCGTCGGCACGCGCGGCGCGGAGTGCGTCGAGCTCCACGCGGCCGCGCGACACGGCGGAGACGAGGATGGCATCCGACTCAGCCGCCCGCGTCGCGAGGGCAGACGAAACCCCGCCCCTCGGGAGAGGCGCGCCCGAGGCGGGGAGGGCAGCCCGAGGGGCCAGCTCGGCGCTCGCAAGGGCGACCCGCGAGGAGACCGCCTCTTCGAGCGCCTGAAGGGCCATGGTCGACCCTGGAGCCAGCTTGCCCTTGCGGGCGCCCTTTCCTGCCGCCTTGGCCCGGGCGTAGGCGCGGGCGGCAGGACCGTCGCCGCCCGTGCTAGGAACATCGGGCGGCGCGGCGGCCTGCGAGACGGCCTGGAGCAACACTGACTTGGCGTCACAGAGCTGCTTCCACTTCAGCGCGCGGGCTGCTCGCTCGTCGGCGCCCAGGTGCGCGGGAGTCCTGTCTGGATGGTAGACTAGGGACTGGCGCCTGAAGGCGGCCTCAATTGTGCCGCGCGAGGCCCCGTCCACTACGCCAAGCAGTTGGCGAGAGGCGCTCACCCTGGCCGCTCGCTGGAAGGTGCGGGGGGTAGCTGCTGAGGCCCCCTTTGGCGCTTCCCGCGAGCCGACGCGCGACGAGCCCACCCCGATAGCAGGCGGAGGGGCCGCCGCGGCCTTGGAGCGGAGGGCCAGTGGCGGAGCACGCTTGGCGGCCTGGGGAGCCGATCCTGCGCTGGCGGCGCCAGGGTCGGGGCCGGGCGAGCCGCCCTCCGCGGAGGCAGACGCTTTTGGCGTGGCGTCTGCCGAGGACGCGAGAGGCCGTTCGCTGTCAGCGAAGAGCGCGTTGCGAGGCCCGCGACGCTCTCCGCTGGCGAGAGCAGCTTCACTGCTGCTCTCGGCGGCGCCCGAGGGGTCAGGTGCCTCCCCCTGGGCGCCGTCGCTGGCGGCGTCGGCGGCCATCCCCGCGCCCTCCGAGGGGGGGGGGGCGGCCGCCCAGCGGTGGCTGAGCAGCCCCTCGGGGCCTCGAGCCACAAGCTGCGCAACAAATCGGCCCCAGAGACAAGTAGGGAATGACGAGCGGGAGTCGGCGTACGCAATGCAATCAAAGCGAGTAAATTCTCCTCTCTCTGCTTCAACTAACCAGGCGGGAGGGTCACGGGACGGGGGCCTCACCGCACGGTTCCGCGTGGGGTCGTCGGCCCTGTGCACGTCCGTAGGCACGTACATGCCTCCCATATATAAACCTCCTCCTATCACATAGGGCAAAGTGGTCGAAAGAACGTGAGATAGACCAGGAGAGCTACTGCGCCCGTGAGCGGTCGCGCCCAAAGCCACTTTTGAATCCAAGAGAACGGGGATACGAGAGTCAGGGAGGCGAATACAGCAGTACTTGCACAAGCTCTTATACACCGTTGTCTCAAGGATATTGATGTGACGGGGCATGCGAAACTCCCATTTGTACGCGAGCCGAAAGCGCAGCGCCTCTGATAGCTCGGTGACCCAACGCGGCGCGACGGGGGGCTCAATAGACGGGAGCCCCAGGTCGCGATGCAGTTGGGTGAGCTCAGGGCCCAAGGGCACGCCGCGGCTGAGTACGGCGAGGAGGCTCCGATTGTGCAGGATCGTGTGCCACCCCCCGTGCTCCGATCTGCGCCACAGCTCGGCGGAGAGCTGCGGGCTGATAGGAGCGCGGACAACGCCCCCCCAGCCGAGAGACGCGTCCGCACCGAACACCTCGGGGCAAGGCTGCGCCCGAAGGTCGGTTATAGCCGTAAAGGCTAAAAAGGTGCAGGCCAAAAGCTCGTCGCGAACATAAGGAGGCAAGTCGTATTCAATGCCCTCCTCGGTCGCCAGGCGCGACAGGAAGTTGTAGACGTGCGTGAAAATGGCGAGCATCGGACGGCGATAGAGGAACACCTGGACCCAGCAGCCCACAAGAGAGGCTAACAGGGAGCGTGTGGTGATGCCGAGGTAGATTTGGATCAGGGTCAGCCTGCACAAGGCCACCGTCCGCACTAAGGGAGCGCAGACGATGCCTATGCGCCCTTCCACCTCGGCGCCCACCACCACCTTGTGCGTTTCGCCGCGCGCGCGCTTGCCTGGATGCTGAATCAGGCCCACGCGCGGGTAGCCTGCATCGCAGGCGGCGAAGACCTCACGATCACGACGACAGGGGTCGTCGGGGCGAGGAGCGGAGCCATGCCACGAGAGCTTCTGAAAACCTGTATGGTCATCAATATTCAGCATCTCGACAAACGGTCCCCGCGGGAAGGGCGAGCGGTGGACAACCTGCTCGTGAGGCCGCAAGGCCCCGAAGCTGTGCAAGACGCCTTCATGTGCAGAGTTGGCAATCTCCACCGCCATGTTGTCGCCCATCGCTAGAGCATTGAGGCAAGGCGCGACGTCCACACCTTCGAGCTCGGGGCGCCAGGCTCGAAAGGCCTTGAAGCGGGATGATGGCAGACGAACGCGAAGGGCGTTACGCCTGGCGCGCGCGGGAGGAACGCGGAAAGTGTAGTAAAACTCCCGTAGGTCGTCGCAAGAAACTGCCAGCCACTCCCCAGGCGCCAGACCCAAACGGCACAGCAGGAAACCCTGGCCAAGGCGCTGGGTGCTGGACGAGATTGAGGCACAGCGGCTGTTCACGACCGTTGGGTTCAGGATCAGCCTGTCGAAGTCGCTGTCCTTCGGTACCCTGAAAGCTCCGCAGGCTTCATCCCAGGCGAGGTCCGAAGCAGGAGTCAGGTACAGGGCGCCGCAGGCATCCCACTTCTGGAGCAGGGCCCACAGCTCGGCGCGGTCCATATGGACACGCGCCCCCTTTTGGCCAGCAGGCCACTCTGACGCCGGGAGCCGCATCTCCTCTGGATTGATGAACGCTTCGCGGACTCGAGCGTCAGAGAGAAATGGAATGGGATCAAACACTGGCGAGTAATCCCACTTAATGCGAGACGCCCTGACTTTTAAATCGAAGGGCTCGACCTGGGTGGAGTCCCAAGCCGCCGCAGACGCCAGCGAACCAGGCACGGAAGGAGCGCTGGTCGGGCAGTGCCGCATGGGGGCGGGCACGGAAGAAGAGGAGGTGAAGGAGGCCTCCAAAGCTGCAACATGGGTGGCCAGGCCATGGAGCGAGACCTCAGTAGAGTCGAACTTGGCGAAGGCTCGACCTAAGTCGCTCTTGCCACCACGGGCAAGGCGAACTGCGATCCGACACAACCGTTCGATACGGGTGCGGACGCCCTCCTGGCAGGGCGAGACCGTGGCGCGGACACGAGCCTCGGCGGGAGCGAGGCTAGGATGACCCAAAGTGAGCCAGTTCAACGCAATAACAGAATACTGCGCGAGCGTCCGCGCCGCGCGCCGCAATCTCCAGCGCTCCCTGCGCCTCGCCGACAAGCCGTCAGGCGGGGGACCAAGAGGTGGAGCAGGCGGGCACGGCCAAGGATCGCGGGGAGGCGGCCCCAAAAGGTACGGGTCGTCCCTGTCCATTGCACGCATTGATGAGCGGGAGAAAGATCCAAGAGAACATCGAGCACCCATCCCAACCTGGGACAGCGCTGCCGCCCAGTGGGTGATATCAATGTTCGCGCCTGGAAACAGGCGCAGCAAGGCAGACAAGTCAGCGACAAATGGCGCGACGTTGGCAAGAGCAGCAGGGGTGCTTGAAGGAGAACAAGCACCAGCAAGAACACCAACCTCAGGGGCTGCAGGCCCCATGGGGGGAGCGCTCGACTGAGGCAGGTGACGGCCAAAATGGCCGAATGGATCCGAGGGGCGGTTCGGAGCAGAGCGAGGGGCGTGGTGGCGGAACGTACTCCTCCCTGCGGGGCCGCAACAGCATCGCTGGAGGAGCGCATTCCTACCCTCACGCCCTCGCTGCGCCCAAACACGCCTAGCAGCCGTAGCAGCGTCGGTGCAGACTGTCTGCGGCGGCGTACCCCGGCCACGCGAAGGCCCCCCCTCCAAGAAGGCGGGCGCCAAGGGCATCTTCAGTCCTTCTTGGGCACCGCCTTCGGGGCCTTGGGAGCACCCTGAGACTTGAAGGGGGGCTTTGAGACCTTGGGCTGCTTGGGCTGATGAGGTGGATGCTTGGGGAGCGCGACGGCGCGCTCGGCGTCGAGGCGCGCCCGAAATGCTTGCAGCTCCTTCATGTATTCGCCCTGCGCCGACAGCCAGCGAGGATCCACTAGGGGTGAAAACGGGGTCTGGGCCTCGCGCTCCGTGCGACGACTGGTCACGCGACACGGGGGAGGCTCCAGCCCCGTGAGGAACCAAGCGGCCTCGAGGTAGCCGCGGTCCCCCGCCAACTGGTCGATGAACATGCACTGGCAAGTCAGCAAGGTCTGGACCCTCTCGGGGTTGCCCTCCTCGCAGGCCCGCCACAGCTCGGCGCTGAGGAAGGCAAAATGCGTCAACAACTCGTGCGTCGACGGCTGAGCCCCGAGGGGGCTGTGCTCGCGAAAGTACTGATGCATGGCCATGGGGGTCACGGCGCTGACTTCCACGCCCAGAACGCGGGCCAAATTCTCCTTCATCAGTCCTCGCACGTCGGGGCCGTGCTGCATCAGCGCTTGCTGCCACTCGCGCCTCCGAGCGATTCCCCCCATCTGAGCCGATGCGTGCGCGGGGTCGCCCGAGGTCGCGGGCGGAGTTTGAGCTTGGTCGCTCAGGGTCCCCAGAAGCGGGTGGAAGGCTGGGCGATGGCCCCGCCCCTGCTGCAAGGAAAGGGACTGGTGCAGGCACTGAAGCATGAGGCTGAAGTCCGTCGGATTGGCCGCAAGGGGCGGCTCTAACCCGTCGGCGCCGCCCGCCTCGGCAAAGCCGTCGACCGCAGCGGGATGGGCTAGCCCAGGCGGCGGCGGGGGGCCCATCGGTCCGGAAGCGGACGAAGGGGCCCGAGGGACAGCAAGAGAGCGCGCCTTCTCCCACGCCGAGACCAGCGCGGAGGTGGGTCCCTTGGGGCGCGCGGAGACCCGATGTGGGGCCACGGGCGCGTGGGACAAGACGGCCTCGATCCCCGCAGGATCCAGCCCGAGGCGCGCCGCCTCGTCGCTGAAAAGCTGAGGCACCTCGGGCCGAGCGCTCCGGGCAGCCGGAGCGGGGCCCAGCGGTTCGGGTCCGCCGACCATCGTGGAGGCCGCGTGGGCTGCAAGCAAGGCGCGCATTTCGGCAGCTACCTCGGCGCGGGTCATGGGAGCCCCGTCGTCCAGAGACGCCGCAGGAGCACCAGGAGCAATCGGAGCAGGACCCGCGACCCGTGGCGGCGCGGCGGCGCCAGCGCGCTTGGCGGGCGGGCCGCGCGGCGCTCCAGCGACCGCGGGGGCTCGCGCACTTGGGGCCGCGCGGTCGGCTTCCCCGTCGGCCGCGAACCCCTCGGGCTCCTCCATCTCGTCGGCAGAGTGGTAGGGGGTAGCCCGATCGGCCCCTGGGAGAGGCTCTTCCCCTGCGGTAGGCGGGGCGCCGTGCAAACGAGCGTAGCCCTCGCGAAGCACCCGAACCCCCGAAGGATGCGGCCAATAGACGCGGCTGCGCACCTCGGCGAAGGGAACGATGCCTGCGTCGTCGCCGACCTCTAGAGGGTACAGCGACTCGAGCTCGAGCTCGGCAACCTCGATATCTATAACGAGGACGGATGCGGTAGTGGCGAGCGGCCGTGAAGCGGCCCCCTGGAGCTGGACGTCCACTAGCTGGAAGGGGCCTATCATCCCAGCAAAGCCATCCGCCTCGGCAGCCTCGAGCTCCGCTGTAGAGCGAAAGGCACCAGGCAGGGCCAGCAGGATGCCCCCTTCTCGAGAGGCGAGGGGGATAGCCGCCCAGCTGGTGTCGCCGTCGTCTAGGCGCCATCGTGCGTAGTCGCGCGCCGTGGGCGCAGCGAAAGGGTAGAGCTCGGGCCAAAGGGGCCCTCCGCCAACTGGTGGCAGCTCCGCCATCAGTGGGCGCCGCCGTGGACGCCGCCGCCCGCACGCTGGGCGTCTGCCCGCTCGAGCGCTTGAGGTCGAGGCGGAGCCCCGTAGGCCAGCGCTCGCGCCGCACGGCGGTCCTGCTCAGGTGAAGCAGAAACCGCGCCGCGCGGCCAGGCGGAGGGCCAGAGCCTCCGCCACACGTACGGGCCCAGCAGCCCGAGGCAGCAGCCCGCGCAGGCGCTGCAGGCGGCCGTCACCCAGAGGAGGGCGGCGACCGTGCTGAGCAGCCAGGGAGAGACCCCGCCGCTCAGGTCCACCGCCAGCCCGAGGCAGACGGTGGGGCAGGTGGAACCCGCCGAAGGGAGAGGGCAGGAGGCCCCCTCACCCTCGGACGAGTCCGCCTGCTGGATGGACCAGGCAGGCGATGGAGGCCCCTGGTCCTGAAGCACAGAGAGGGGGGCAGCCACGAGCCGTTCGTAGAGCGCGGCCCGCAGCCCCCTGAACAAAATCTCCCCAGCGCCCTGGAGAGCCGCTTGTGCGACCGCCTGCATAAGGCGCCCGCACGCGCGGCCGACGGGGGGCACTTGGGCAGAGAAGCTGCGGAGACAGCAGGAGCTTGCTCACAGAGAATAGAAGAGGCAGAAGGAGGAGGAGGAGACGTCCAAGTAATAACAAGAACCCCATCTTAGGATATGGGGAATAACAAAAAAAACATCCTTAGGATATGGGGAATGACAATTAACGGTATTAGGTTCTCCAGGCGTTCTCGTGAGGCCTCTCGGAGCTCTCTTGAGGTCTCTTGGAGGCCTCCTGGGAGCCTGGAGAGCCGCCCGAAAGCTATACTGGGTTGCTTGGGAGCGTCTTGGGTCGTTCTTTTACGCTCTGGGCGCTTCATGAGGTCGTCTTGAGCTGTCGTTGGGCATTTTGGGGGTTCCCCGAAAGGTCAGGAATGCAATACTGGGAGCGCTCCTCAGATGTTACGGGGAGGTGTGGGACCCCCGGGAAGAGGGGGCGCACACTTGCTGAACTTAAAAAAACGCTCCCGTTACCGCGTTTCCCGACTTCCCGGGAAGCCCCCCTTTCGCTCGCTCCCATATGGGTTACGTTTCCGGTGCCGCGCTTCCCGGTCTCCCAGGGAGCTCCCGAAATGCCCAAAGACAGCCCAAGACGACCCCAATCAGAAACCTCCAGAATGTAAAAGAACGGCCCAAGACGCTCCCAAGCAACCCAGGATAGCTTACGGGCGGCTCTCCAGGCTCCCAGGATGCTTCCAAGAGACCTCAAGAGAGCTCCGATAGGCTTCCCGAGAGCACCCGGAGAACCTGACATCGTTAATTTTCATTCCCATCCATCCTGTGGTGTTGGATCCTCGTTTTGAAAAACGGTCCCCGCGTTCCTCCTCCTTTTTCCCTCGTCCTCCTCCCCATCCTTCCCCCTCATCCCTCTTCCCTGCGCTTCACCCACCCAGTACAGCGCTTCGTGGCCCCATAGGGAGCTCCAATCACCACCCAGCTCAGTCCTTCGTCCCTGCGTTTCACCCACCCAGTGCAGCGCTTCGTGGCCCCATAGGGAGCTCCTCCGAAGGTCCCAGTGGGACCGCCCGCATGCGTCAAAGACCAACCAGCACCGCCCTTCCTCCCTGCGTTTCACCCACCCAGTACAGAATTGCGTGGCCCCATATTGAACTCCACCGAAAATCCCTGTGGGACCGCCCGCATGCGTCAACCACCACCCAGCATTGCCTTTCCTCTTTGCGTCTCATCCAGTACAGCGCTTCGTGGCCCCATAGGGAGCTCCACCGAAGGTCCGAGTGGGACCGCCGCATGCGTCAAAGACCAACCAGCACAGCCCTTCCTCCCTGCATGTCACCCGCCCAATGCAGCGTTTCGTGGTCACATAGGGAGCTCCACCGAAAGCTTCGGTGGGACCGCCCGCATGCGTCAACCATCACCCAGTACAGCTGATCGTGGCCCCATAGGGAGCTCCACCGAAGGTCCCAGTGGGACCGCCCGCATGCGTCAACCACCACCCAGCACAACCCTTCGTCCCTGCGATTTACCCACCCAGCGCAGCGCTTCGTGGCCCCATAGGGAGCTCCACCGAAGGCCCCAATGGCAGAGTTCGCATCGAAACTTCGGGCCATTTCGGCACACCCGATCACGAAAATCGTGGCCCATTGGAACTCCACCGAAGGCGCCAGTGGCAGGGGTCGCATGGCGGCCCTGAGACATTTCAGCGCACCTCTCACGAGGATCATGGCCCCACAGCGAGCTCCACCGAAGACCCCAATCGCAGGGTTCGCATGGCGGCCTCGGGCCATTTCGGTACACCCCTCACGAGGATCGTGGCCCCGTTGGAACTCCACATAAGGCCCCAGTGGCAGGGCTCGCATGGCGGCCTCGGGCAATTTCGGCACACCTCTCACGAGGATCGTGGCCCCATAGGAGCTCCACCAAAGGCCCCAGTGGCAAGGTTCGCGCGGCGGCCCCAGGCCATCTCGGCACACCCTCACTAGGATCGTGGCCCCGTAGGAGCTCCACCGAAGGCCCCAATGGCAAGGTTGGCATGGCGGCCCCGCCCGATTCCGGCGCACCCCTCACGAGGACTGTGGCCCCATAGGGAGCTCCACCGAAGGCGCCAACGGCAGGGTTCGCACGGCGGCCCCGCCCCGTGCCGGCGCACCCCCCACGAGGATCGTGGCCCCGCGCGCATCGCTGGGACCCTCTCGGGGCGACCAGCGTGCGTCGCGGGAACTCCATGCTCCGCTTTGCCCAGCGCCTCGCTCGCCCCCGTCGTCGGTCTGCCCAGCGGCCAGAGCCTTGCTCGCTATCAGCCAGCCAGCTCTCTCTCTCTCTCTCTCTCTCTCTCTCTCTCTCTCTCTCTCTCTCTCTCTCTCTCTCTCTCTCTCTCTCTCTCTCTCTCTCTCTCTCTCTCTCTCTCTCTCTCTCTCTATCTCTCTCTCTCTCTCTCTCTCTCTCTCTCTCTCTCTCTCTCTCTCTCTCTCTCTCTCTCCCTCTGCTCTGCGCAGCGGGCCCGCGCGCGTCGCCAGGACCCCTTCGGGGCGACCGGCGCGCGTCGCGGGATCCGCGCGGCGCCGCGCCCGCAGACTTGGACGCTGGCGTGAACGGGCAACGATGGAGAAAAAGAACGGGAAAGAAGCGGGCGCCAGACCAAACTCGGCACCTGGCCGAACCATGATGACGCCGTGCTCCCTGCCACTGAACTCCGCTGCAGAACGGAGAGCGGGATCCGCACAGCTGTCGCCGACCTCCTGCCCTCCTCCTCCTCCTGCTGGGCTGGTCGGGGAGACGGACAGAGCGGCATAGATTGACGTCAGAAGCCTCGATCGGACCCCCATCGACCTGGCGCCACACGTGCCGCGCCAGGGGCGCCGGACTGTTCACCCACCGCCCCATCATGCGAGACTGTGAAGTTTCTGCGATCAGGCCAACTTCTTGTATACGCGATAACAAGCGCCTGCCATATGGCCCCAAAACGGCACCAAAGTCCCGGGCCGCGCCAACGTAGAATCAACCAGGTGCCGCTCGCCTGCTGAAGGGCCTTAAACCCACTCCGGCCCGCGGGCCGCAGCCCCTGGCCCAGGACGAAGGAAGAACAAGCATCTGATGGCCGCGCCCGGCCGCCTGCGCGGTCGCGCGCGCGCGCAATGCGACGACGCTGCAGCGCAGAGGGGAGGGGGAGGAGGAGGAGGAGGAGGAGGAGGAGGAAGAAAGCCCACCTGACTCCAACCATTTTGGCGAGCCCAGGGCCCACGCGCCGCGCCCGCGAACAGCCCCCGCGGTCAGGCCCGCGGCTGGGCAGCTGCGGGCGCGCGCGACACGGCCAGGACGAGCGGCCGTCGGTCGCAGGACGAGCCAGCGCGGCACATGAAGCAGAGAGAGAAGCGAGGCCAGGCCACCTACTCCTCAGGGCCCTCTAGGCCAAGGATTTCCTGCAGTCGCACCACAGCGCGATGGGAGGAGGCACGCGGCTCTGCAGGGCCTGCGGCAGGAGGAATCCTAACTCCCAGTGGAAGTGCGAATGCGGCACCACATGGGCACCGACAGCTGATGCTGCTAGATGCTCCGTCAACAGAAAGAAGGACCAGAAGAAGTCCGCCGACGCCCATGAGATGATCGCCAAGATCCCAGTGGCGACCCCAGACGAGGCCATCGCCAACACCTCGGTCTGGGAACCGCCGCCACCAGACGCTGAAGAGGTCGAGAAGTACAAGTCCCAGGCGCAGTCGAAGCTCCAGAAGTATCCCAACCCCCTGGTCGCTGTGCGCGACGCAGGCAAGAAGGACCCAGCCCTGGAGTGGGGCATCAGCGCGCTGAAGTACATGACGAGCGCGACGAAGGGCTCGGAGAAGCAACTTCGCAAGCTGAAGGCACAGCTCATCAGAACCAAGGAGAGGACGACGAAGACCCGCTCGAAAGTGGAGGAGCGACTGGATGAGGAGGCTACGCTGCGACTGCAGGTGGAGAAGCTGCAGCACCCCATCCAGCAGCTTCGCGCGGCAGAGGGTGGGCATGGCGATGATGGTGATTGGCTCATGGCCCCGCCCACTGAGAACGACCATGGAACGGCGGCAGCCAATAGCGCCCAGAGGCCCTAGGCGCAAGAGACCGCAGAGAGGGCGGCAGCGCAGGCAGCAGCCAAGGCGCAGTCGACCAAGACGGCGGCGGAGGCGATCGCCAAGATAATGCCACCACCACCACCCCCTGCGTTGGTGCAGCGCCCGCAGAAGAAGCCAGCTCCGCAGCAGAATGCAGCCCCAGCAGCAGCGCGGGCGGCAGCGGCAGCAGCAGACAGCGCAGCAGTCCAGCCACAGCAGCCTGCAGCAGTTGCACAGCAGCAGCAGAGGCCGCCCAACTAGCAAAGCGACTTGGAGCCTTGGGCGGCGTTCCGCACAGTCACGGACCAGCTCAAGCACATGATAGACCAGCAGAGCGCCATGCAGGAGCAGATCATGATGACACAGAAGGGCCAGAACTTTCACACCTGCGCCCTCGCGAGGGCCACTGGCATGGCCCAGCCGCCCGCCCAGGACGACAACGTGGCCGCGGCTCTGGCGCAGGAGGCTGTCAACCCGTTCGTGCACTTGCAGAAGCAGCAGGCCCTCGCGAGCTTGGCAATGACATCCGCACCAGCACCAGCAGTGCCAGGCGTTGGCGATGCCCCCGAGGGATTGCCGCAATCACTGGAGCCGAGGGAGGTTACTCAGAAGAGAAAGGACGAGGTGAAGGTAGTCCTGAACACCTACGGCGGCAAGGAGATGGAGATGACCCCTTTCCGCCCAAGCGCACATCAGCGTCACCTCAGCCCAACACGAGGCGCCAAGTCACGGCGGAGGAGGCGAGGGTTCTCGACACGCCGAGAGCGGAGGAGGCGGAGCAGGAGGTCAAGGTCAAGGCCCCGTACGAGCACGAAGCCCGGTCCGATATCGGACGCGGAGTGAAACAATCACAACTCTCTGCTGCTGATGCATTCATGATTGGGCACGGAAAATAAGGGGGGGACAAGGGAGGGAGGGAGGAACAGAAGGAGGGGGGGGGGGAGTCAAACTGCAAATCTGCCCCGCGTCGTTCGCGGCCTGCCTGCCTCTGTAGCGCTTCGGCTGGGTAGGCAACTTTGCGTCGATAATGCCGCCTGGATTCCAAGCCGCGACTAGACTCAGCAACGTGTTTGGGCTCAGATGATAAAGCTTGTCCTGCAAGCGGGCTTTGCTTTTGGTGAGCTCCGCGGCCCATTGCCGGATTGGCTTGCGAGCTTGTGCTGCTTCGAGTCTTACCTTCAGCCTTCTGCACATGTCTGGGCAACATCATCTGCGTCGAGCTTGACATATCCCACCATGCAGCGTAACATTTGCCGCTGTGAACTTGCAAGCTTTTCAACGTCGTTCACTGTCATCGGCGCTGTCGACAAGCCGTACAAGGCCGTCGGCGCGACGGTGCTGTCGAACAGCTGGGCACGGAGGTCGAAGTTGACGTGCTTGTTCGTTAGGGCCGCCCTGAATGTGTTGAACTTGGCCCATGCACAACGAAGACGATTTGCAAGCATAGCCCTGCCTCGTTGCTTGAGGTCGCCCTGGAACCGATTTCCCAAGTATGCGTGGTAATCGGAAGACCGCACCACGTTGGTGAAATCTCCAGCAGTGTCAACTAAGACCTCGGACGCGTTATCGTACAAATGCTGATCCAGGGTGAAAATCCGGCTCTTCTTGGCGTTCAACTCTAGGCCGGCTCGCTGTAGCTCCTGGCTCAGCATGTCGAGCATCTCCGTGAGCTCTTCCAGACTGTTTGCGTAAACAATCAGGTCGTCTGCGAATCGCACGTGGGACAGGCGTCTGCTGAGGCATCCGGGTTCGAGCTTCAGGCCGCGGTCGCGCGAGCGGGTTTGCCGGCGCCGCATGGCCATCTCCAGTGCAGCATTAAACAGCAGCGGGCTCAGAACGTCACCTTGACGAACACCTCTTCTCATATGGAATGTATTGTCAGCTCCGAGTCGCCCAGTCTGCTTGCTGTATATCGCAGACAATATCTTCAGGTAGGGGCGAGGAACTCTCTGTAATTCCAGAGACTCAAACAACTGGGGCCACAAAATGCGACCAAATGCCTTCTTTCAGTCTAAGCTCGCAAAGAAGAGGGGCACGTGATAGTCGATCGCCTTGCTGACTACTGTCTCCGAAACCAGCAGGGCGCCTGCGGCACCGCGGGCCGGCACGAAGCCCATCTGCTCGTCGGACTGTTCTTGGTAGAGCCGGTGTTTGAGGCGGCCGTGGAGAACACGAGCGAAGATTTTGCATGTCACCCTCAGAATTGCTATCGGGCGCCAGTTGGAAGGATTAGACAGGTCTCCAGTCTGTGGGAGTATGGCGAAATACGTCTCACGCCATCCTTCCTCAACTCGTCCTTGCCGTAATAGATCATTCAAAGCTGAAGCGAGGAATTGTATAATGTCCGTGCCTCCCTTCGCAATCATCTCTAAAGCAACTCCGGATTGGTCCCGGCGCCTGCCTCTTGCCATCTGCTTGACGGCGCGGCTCAGCTCTCCAGGCGTGATCGCGGGGATGTTGCTCACGTCGGCGTCGTCGAACGTTGGACAGCACGCGTCGCTCGCGAAGATGTCGCCCATGAACTCTGTCATGTTGCCCGGTGGCCTGCTGGAGTTGGTCTCGCGCTGGACCGGGAGCCGGCGCGCAGAAGACAGGGCAGATATGTTGCGGAAGTCGTCGAGAATCTTTACAACATTCTGGCTTTTAGTCGGCGCAAATTGTTGCGCGCTGTCTTCTGGATCTCCTTTGACAGCTGTTTCCTTCTCTCCTCGTCCGTGCACATCTTCCGCTCGCGCCGCAACTCCTTCAATCTACTGCCGTCAGAGAGACCAGCGGCACGCGGGGCGTCATCCTCGCGGCCCCCCTCTGCGACAGAGACCAACACCGCTTCGATGCTCGTCAGATCTGCGGGCTGATCCGCCAACAAAGCCGCTTTCAGATTACAGGAAAATTTGTCTGGCTCAACCCATTTCCGGGCAGACTTCCGCCTCAGGTGCCAAGGTGGAAAAAGCTCAGCCAGCTGGAGCTGCACAGCCAGAGGCGGAGCCAAAGGAGGAAGTGCCACCAGTGGCCCCGATGCTCCTGGAGGCCACGCAGCCCATGAAGATGGAGGCGATGATACCTGGCCCAGCGAGCCTCCTGCAGCACATCCAGACGCCGATCGACCTCGTCAGCCAGACGCCACCTCCAACGCAGCCATCACCAACGCCCCCTCCTGCGGAGGCAGCGGCAGCAGCGACATCGCTGTTCCCACCGGCATGGGCAGCGGCATCGGCAGCGTCTTCGAGCACGGGCGCGGCCCCCTCCAGCTCAGGCGCGGCGCCAGCTCCAAGGATCCGCCAACTCGAAGAGGAGGCCAAGGAGGAGGTCAAAGAGGGATCCCCAACCAACGGCCAATCCCCACCCAGGAAGATGCAATGCCCGGGATACGATCTGGACGATGGGAGTCTGAGCTGAGTCAGAGGAAGGTCTCATGGGGGGCCATCACAAATGAGCCAATGTGATCCTAGTCTACCTATGCATGTCCGTCAAGGCAGAGAGTTACTTTCTCGGAATAGTTCCACCAAGTCGAGTGCGATGCCGACTCCTGTTTCGGAGGATTTGTCCAAAGGACCTAGTGATGAACATTCGGAGGCAGGTAATGCGAACGTATATTCGGCCTCTGTTTCAGGGTCAGCTGCTGAGGACACTAAACAGCGCGCGAGCTTGTCCAACAGCCGGGCGAGATATCGCCTCAAGGGTAAGTCTTCGAGCGAACGCCTTTTTCGGCCTCGTCCTCGCGAGCTACAGCATGCTGGGCCAGGACAAGAGGCAAACCAAGCGTCAGTTACGGTTGCGGCTAGGCCTCCCCCAACACCACCGCCGACGCACCCCACCCTATACAGGGAGTAGCTCAATACAGTTGCTAGTGGGCGTAGGTTAGCTTTGGGGGAGGTTCGCAGGTATACCTTCTCCCGCATTCACTCTCTACTTTGTCAGATCCCTGCAAGCGATGGCAGTATCTCTTATGGGTACCAGGAGGCTGACAGAATCTACAGGATCGCATCTCAGAACAGTAATCGGCTTGAGATTAACAATGACGACTTCGAGAACATTCCTATTCATCCTACTGCCAAATTTCCATTGGACATCTCTGCACGCGGGGCACATAGAGCACAGTCGGTACATATTTGTGTCGACGCTTCGTACGAAGGCGCGCTCAGAGACTCTGCATGGGCTCTCGCAGCTGTCGCGATCATGCCAGATGAGACGGTCAGCTTCCTGGGTTGGCAAAAAAATGTGCGCACGGGAGGTTACACGCATGCAGTTTGAGAAAGATGGTATAACTAGCACTACGATTGTGTTAATGGGGGTACTCTGGAACTCGTTGTGGGCATTGGGATTCTTCGGGCCCAACACACGGCGCCCTCCCCCTACCTTGGCCATATTCTGCGATGATCAGTCTGCGGTCCACATATTCTTGGGACACGAGGTTCCGTCGGCCGACCAGCCCTTGACATGGCTCACGTATTGTTTGTTTCAATGTGCACGCAGGCGGCATGATACATCACCTGCGCATGGTTGCGGGCATTCTGGACATCCTTGGAACGAGCTTGCGGACAGCCTTGCAGCAAAGTCAGACCGAACGGTTGGATCTACGCCCCCGCCGGAGCTGGTTGGGGCGCTCAAGTACTCTAAGGAGCTAGAGTGGCGGTGGCTAAAGAAGGCACCTAAGACAACACGCACTGCATATCACATTAGAGAAGATTGCACGTTTCAGCGCACAGGAAGAACCCACGTGAAAACGGACATGATAAAAAAGGCACTGGACCCTGATCAGGATGTCACTGCAGGGCAAGCGTGCGTGCTTGAGATCAGTATACGAGCGGCCAGCTCCAATACTACGACAAGCAGAGACGCGGAGGCGACGGCAGCTAGGCGAGCCCGAACGTCTGAGGAGTTTCTTAGGCACCAATTCGCTGAGGAGAAATGCCACATCGTCGGGATCCACGAGGCACGAACCCCACCAGGAAAAAAGATGTTCGACTGGATGCTGCATGATTTCCTCGGGATCCGATGGGGGGGGAAACGTGGGAGTGGAGCTCTAGGTGTCCCTGAGTATCCCTTATGGAAGGCGAGGAGATGAGGAAATGCACTTTGAGCAGAAGCAGTTCCGACAACTCTACACCACGCCTAGACATTTGGTGGTTAGTTGCTGGGTTCCGAAGAATCGTAAGGTAATACTAGTTGCAAATGCACTGCATAACGGAGATGAATATACCGCTCAGCAGCGCAGGCAATGGCGGCGTGAGCTGATTGCGTTGTGTAGCAAGTGGAAGGCACAGCTGGCACTGCTTGACGCCAATGCCGGAGTAGGTAATAGACTCTCGGATGCTGTGGGCGGGAGGGGTTCAGGCAGGAGGAGGACGAGTCGGTAGCGTTGTTCACGACATGCTCGTGGAGACGGGCATGACGGTGGTGAATACCCTCGTCCCGAGGAACACCACGGACTCATACGCATACATCGCGCCCAAGTCTGAAACCCACCTCAGAGTCGATTACTTTGCGGTTGATCAATCCATGGTTCCCGCTGCGACAGTGGTTCGGGTAAAGTACGACCCCGGCACGTTCTGCACGGGCAAATACATGTGTCCGGTGGTTGTTCGTCTTGAGTCCTGGGGGCAAAATCAAGTCCAGGGGAACCGAGGTTGGGCTTGATGCAGCGGGGGTCCACGACCCCCTCACGAAGGCTGTCTATCGGGAGCATATTGAAGCTTTCCCAACTGCGCTGCACTCGGTGGACATGAACAAGCATTTGCACGACATGATTTACTGCATGTGTGACGGTGCACGACGATATCTCCCCAGGCCTAAGCACGTTCCCATCAAGCAAGATGGTTCGGAGGAGTTCCTGGGTCTTCCCATCTTTAGGAGACAGGCACGGCAAGCTAGGCTGCTTTGGGAAAAACGGGGGCCTCAGGGCATCGTAGACCTCGAGCTTGAATTTCTCGTGTCCGAGCTGACCCTGGACTTCCAATCCTGGGCCGAAGCGAACATCGAAGCGGCTGCCCTAGTCCAGAGCATGAGTAAGTGGCTTGCCAGGTCCCAGCCGCCTCTCTGGCGCGCCCTGAGGAGATCCAGGAACCAGCCATTGGACGACATGGCCCAGCAGACTGCCACTGCCAGGCTTTCGCATTTGGGGCTCATCGAATGGAGGATACTATATCAACTACAGAGATTCGTGGACAAGATATCAAAGTTCGAAGTGGACGGTTCGCGGATGCGCCGTGGCGCCCAGGGCGAAGTTCTGGCCACCTCCAGCGACTCAGCGAAAGCTCTAACATATTATTTCGCGCTGATAGAGAAAAGCCAGGCCCTGAGCTGGGATACCCTGGCTGCTACGTATAAGTCTCCAACCGAAAGCGGACGCACCCACCATAGGAAATTGGACATGAACATACCCCCGAGGAGGCTACAGCGCGACATCAGGAGAGCGGCTCAAAAAAAGAAAAGTCGGACCTGACCGCCTTATCGACGATCTATTGCAGATCGCAGCACATAAATGTGCAATGCGTCTGCGTCCGCTCTTGTCAAGATCGACCTGGCCTTGAGGGGGCCCCTGCTTGTCAAAGGGGACGGCAATGTGATTTGCATGAATCAAGTTCACCAAAGCATCTCGAAAACTACAGGGACATGTTATTAAGATGTCACGCTGCGAAGCTGCACCGCGCCTCCCTACGCAGCAAGTTGCTGGAGGCATCCTTACACATGCCCCCGGAGATCCAGCAGGGCGGGCTTCCCGAGAAAGGCACCGACATTGCACAATTGCATCTGTGCGCGGCCACGACGGTGGCAAGGGCCAGGAAATGCGCGTTCCTGTCCTTGTTCATGGACCCCAAAGCTGTCCCCCACTCGGTCACCACGGGTTTCGTGCCAAGAATGGCACAAAGTGGCGCGGGCATCCAGAACACCCTCGGGGATCTCGAAGCGCCTGCCTGCCTCGAGCCCCTGCGCCACGCCACCATCGCCATGCGGTGGCCCTGGACGGGATGGAACGCACCTCCTGGGGGCCGTCGCGGCCGCCATGGAATGCAACTGGTTCCAGGCCCGTGGCAGCGAGAGGGTTGTCTCGCCCGGGACGGGGGCTCGCCCTTGGCAGATTTGCCATGCGCCATCGCCTTCGGCACCACCATCTTTGTCATCAATGCGAGGTTGGGTGTCTTGGGCCACCTTCAGAGGACCACTGAAAAACCGCCGCCTCAGATGATATTTAAGGATCGGGAACGCAAGCATGAGGATCTGGATGTTTGGGGCCCTGTTTGCATGGATTACATTGCGAACGGCATCGAACTTAAGGATGCTAGGTATTGGAAGGAAGCCGTTAGGGACTTGGCGCGGATAACCTGTGAGCAGACTAGGCACTTCGTCGCGCGGCTCCCTCATGAACTGAAGCCAGGCAAGACCGAGTTCATGGCCTTCTTCAGCGGCGAAGATCAAGGAGAGCCCGAAAGGCATGCGCGGAGACGCGTGCCGCGGGTCTCCCAGCGCCCTCCAGAGGCATCGCCTCGCGCCTAGTAGGAGTTTCAAGCACCTGGGAAGCAATTGGGATCATCAGATATCTACGGGGCCTGAACTTGCGCATCGCTGTCATCAGCAGCGCCACCGCCTGGAAGTTCCGAAACGCACGGCTCTTCCCAGGAAGCAAGCTGATCTCAAGGCCAAGCTAACTTATGCAATGTTTCTTTGCTCGTCGCAATTGCTATGCCGCGCCTTCATCCGACCACGTACGTCTTCACGTTCAGCAACAGGCCACACTTGCTCATGACTACTGGAATCTCTCTGGGTACGCAGCTAAACTCGAATACGACTCGCCCACTCACCCACTCACTCACACGTTCCATCGGCCCCGAGGCCGCCCCGAGAGGGCGGCGCGGCGGCGCCTCAGCGCCCTCGGTTCTGGCTCTCGACGGTTGATTCCAGCCAACCAACGCTTGCACTATCCACTTCCCCGCCGGGCCCGGCTCCCCCGCCCCCAGCTACAAGAAATATGCACCCGCGACTCACCGCCCGCGCGCGCGCGGCGAAACCGGCGAGCTGCTGCTTTTCGGAGTTCCGCAACCCAATCACGTAGCTCCAGGCGTTCAACCCGTCGCTCGGCTTCACGCGCTGCCCTTTTCATCCAGTCGACCCACGGCTCCAACTCCGCAACGTAGCCGCGCGAGGCAGCACTGGGCGATGAAGACGACGATGACGACGAAGATGTAGAAGTTGACTGTTGGCGCCCTCTGCGCCTGGCCCTTCGGATATGAATCCTAAGCGTTTTCCTCTGCGTTCGACGGATCTTGCCCCCGAGATCGCGCGCCAGAACCCGCGTCGCCGAGCCGCGCAACATCGCGGCGGCCACGGCGCAGTCGAACAGCCGGAGACGCGAATTCAACGGACGCCGCCTGTCCGCGAGCTCCGCGCGACGCTGCGTGAAACACTTCCACGACATCCGAATGCGATCGCTGGTCTCTACATCGCGCGGCCGGTCAAGACCGACCGCTCTGCCGATATACTTCGCGCTTCCAGTATACAAGACGAGATCTACGCCCCTGTCGCCAATCACGATTCTCGGCTGCACTGGCCACCCCCTCCCCCTTGTCGCGCCGTTGAGGATTTTGGTTTCGTCGGCGCGAAGTTCGAGTCCAACTTAGGCCGCAGCGCCTTTGCTGCCCCTAACCGTCGCTGCAAACTGCCTCAACGTGCCGGCAACAAGAAGAACGTCGCCGGCAAAACATGAGTTAGCCAGTTGCGCGCGTTCTTTGAAACCCAAATTCAAGCCCCAGCCTTTCCCCCACCATCTCTGCCTTACCACGTCGACGACGTCCACAACGAAACAATTCAGCAATAAACTGCTAAGAGCGCCCCCCTGCTTCGTTCCACGTTGGATCTGACAAGGCTTGCCCAGGCTGCCCGCGCGCGCCCTGGCCGTCTGCCCAGGGTAGAGCTTCTGAAGAAGATATACGCAGCTGGATGGAAACCCGCGCCCGGCACGCCCCCCCCCCCCCCCCCAAGACACACCGATGTTCAACGCAGTCGAGCGCATCCTTGAAATCACGCGCCGCCACTCGCGACATCTCTCTCGAAACATAGAATCAACAAACATATGATGCACAGCGCTGAGGCCTCTCCTGAACCCTGCCTGGCCCGCGCTCTGCCGCTCGCCCAGCACGGAACGCAGCCTGCAGCACGCCAGTTTTGCAAACGACTTGCGGAGCAAAGGAGCGATGGCGATCGGGCGGCAATTGTCGGCGCCAGCTACGTCGCCAGCCACGCGCGAAACAATCGCAGCAGATCCCCCCCGCTATTCCGGCGGGGCCGCCGACGGCGACATTGCAGCATTGCGCAAATCCAGAGGAAGAGCCTCGACAGGAGCACCGCCGCTCTTCGACATCTCCGCGCGCGCCCCGCCCCGGTCGGAGCACTTGCCGCCTTTGAGCTGCGCCAGCTATTCGCGCCACCCTTCCGCGGCAAAGAGCCCAACTGCGCCCGGCGTCGCGCTGCCGACGCCCATCTGCTTCATCCACTCCCGCGGCGACGCTGTACAACTTGCCATCAGAACCTGCAAAGACGTCTACGATGCCCAGCCGGTCAGCATGGATTGCGCCTGCGCTGCCCGCCATGCGCGCAATCAACTTCTCCTTCTGGACGGTCTTGCACTTCGGCATATCTCTCGCGCCCCTGATCGCTGCAAGGGCGGCGTCGATTCGCTCGGTGGCCTGATTCCCCCTGACGCGACGCACCTGCTTACACGCGATATTGGTCAACCTCACTTTCTTCTGCATCGCCATGCCTTGCGAGCCCCCCCGCTGCGAAACAAGCCGGCGCAGCTCCGCCTCGTCGCTCGACGAATAAGCCCTGGCATTCTGACCGACGCGCGCCTCGGAAGCAGAATCGACCGGGGTCTTCGGGATCGCCTCGGAGTCCGCATCTGAATCCCCAGCGACTTCTACACTTCGGGTTCTCGACCGGGCTCCACCCGCAAAACGCCGCGCGCCAACATCTCTCCAAGACACTTGCTGCGCACAGTTGCCCCCCTCAGCCTTGCGATTGAACTTCTTCGCGAAACGCAAACTGAGACGCGCGGGCGCTCTGGCCCACTATTCAAGACACCAGTCGAAGAATAATCAAACATTCGAGGCAACATATCGATCAAAATCCACTAGAACGCCATCAATGCGCCCCTCGCATCAATTCGCCCCGCGGCGCGCAGCCATGCACGGATGTCTCCTTGAAAAGAATACGCTGCTAATGCTGAGACGGTCTGTGCCAGCCCACGCCTCCATCCACGGACCCTCGACAGATCTGATCTGTCATTCCGCAGTGGCCGACGCACTTCATTATGTCATCGCCCTCGCGCGGGCCAACTGTAGCACTGAAGCCATTTGCTAGAACGAAATGTAAATGCGTGCGCTCGGCATCCTGGCGCAGGCCAGATACCGCGTCGCACGGCGCCTGCACGCAATGACACGGGTAGCCACCGCGCGGGGAATGCGCTGCACGCAACCGAAGCTCGGCACCGCCACACTTCACGTCGATGTACCCCAGGCGCTCTGAGACACGCCTGAATATTATAACGTTGTTGGCCCGCGTCTTGTGCACTAGAATTTCTACTCCTCTGGCTCCTTCGCCCCCTCCTCATCCTGCAAAAATATCGCCGCCCTCGCATGCGAAGCACTCCCTTTCGTCGGAGCGCCACGTCTCATTCTTGCAAGTGAAGTCACAAGTTACCGACCTGAGCTCTCTGAGCAGCTCCCCCACACGGTTATCGGATATAAAACCCTCACCACTCAGATGAAAAATGTTGAACTCACCACCCCCACGGAAACTGCGGTCGACGTCGTCCCCATAGCTTATGACTGCTGGCCCACCCCATCGCGTAGAAGCTAAAGGGAAGTCGCCAGCAACGTTTGCGTAAACGCCTCTGTCCCCACCCACACTGCAAAGAACATCATGAAGCCGTCCGCCCCCATGTACGTTACTCGCGGCTCGCGCCGCCGAATTTCCGACTTATTTCTGCCACTGATCTTCGCAACCCATTATTTCATGTACTCTGCCACGCCGGACTTCACATCCATGCCCTCGCCTTGGCATTTGACTTCGGCCCCCTCGTGGAACGCCTCCCTCTTGCCCTTGAGCTCGACCACCTCCTCGTCCCACTTGATCCTGATATCCTGAAGACTGCTTCCTTGCTTGATGTAGTTGATGTTTCCCTTGTCTTCGTTATGTCTCTAATTTTCCCTTTTGGAGAGAGTTGTTCGTGGAATACATATCCCCGCCGTTGGCCCACGTCGCATTGGAGAGCCCCGCCTGCTTTAGATTTAGAAATCCGATGCTTGATGCCATACTCTTGAACTCGATCACCCCCACGGCTGACGGGTCAGAGAACACGAACACATTAGTGGCCTTGTTTTCAGCCCCAAATGTCTTTAGTGATTCCTTCACCTGCTTGATAACCTCGTCCTCGTCCAAAGACTACTTCAAACCTTTCGCGATTACCTGGGTCTCTGGGATACCCTGGTAGATTGCATGGTCTCCGCTCCCCGGTACTCCTGCCGATCCTCGACCACCACTCAGACCTCATCCAAACGGTGTTCGGTTTTGTCTCCCTGTCTTATCACTTCATGTTTGCCGAATGTCTTTCACCAGTTCTGGTAAATCGTCCGGGAAAGTTTTCACCTCCGCCTGAATCCCCCGAACATCAGATTTGACATTCACCATTTCTGCCATGGCCTTCCCGGCGGTGTCGCTGGAGATCTGGACCGTCTGTTGCATACTGGCCATCTGCTCCTGCACGTTCGTCATCATGTCGAACATGTTGTCTAGCTTTTGTTCCTGTGTCATGCGTTCCCCCTTGTGCTTCTTAGACTCTGGTGAGGCAATACCGAACTTTTGAAATCGCTGGACCTCATTGCTTCCAAGGTGCTGGCTATGCGGTCCTATATTGTTTGCGCCCCTGCTTGAACCACCTTGCTTGAACCACCGTTCTTGAGCCAGAATGGCTACGGGCAAAGCTGCTGCGGACCATAGCGTCTTCATTGCGTGTTGCATTTTGCCTGTTGAGCTGAGACTAAGGCTAAGGAGATTGCAATTCCTGCCCAGGCTCCACAAATCGGCGCCTCAGGGTATGCTGGACTTGCTAGAAGAGCTTCGCCCCCACCCGGACTCGTTGACAGCCCCATGCTGCGAGGATCTGGAGTGGTTGGGCATGCATGTGATTCTTGACAAGCAGCATCTGCCAGCAGGTCCACAAACGTGGTGGATATTGCTGTTGAGAAAACAATAGGAAGTTCTGGAAGAGACTTTGCGGACAAGCCGAGAGCGCTGCCAGGTCGAAGTTCTTAGACGGCCAGCGGCACGAGGAATTCAGGGAGAGACTGGGGCGGTCCTGCGCGTCCAGGGATCTTGCTCCGCCTGCGTTCCTTCGGCCGCTGCCGAATGAAGCCTTGTATCCCTGCCTGGACTGCGGGGCGGTGTTGGCAACCAAGGGCGCAGGGGCCTACCATCGCTCTAAATGCCACCCCCACCTGGACCCTGCCCCCATGCATGTATCTGGCACTATTTGTTTTGCTAGCGGCTAAACTTTCTCGCGTATTTACGGCTGCTCAAGCACGTCAGGCACGAATAATCGAAATGCTTGGCCGACATTGTGGCCGCCATCTATCCCATGAATGCAGAGCAAGTTGCTGAACCGAAACGGGAAGATGCTGCGTAGCAAAGGGCACTACGCTGAGTCTGCGCAGCGTCTTCAGTGACTTCAATCAAGCCCCACCAACCTCGCGCCGTGCGTGCAGCGCCGTGGGTGGCGGACTGCTCACCCACCATCGCGCCATACGGCCTGGTGCGAAGTCCCTGTGAACAGGACGAGGTTGACATGGAAGGGCATCATACGCCTCTCCACTGTCAAAGGAGTGCATCATGGCCACCGCCGTTCCATACGAACTTTGCTAACTCATCGAAGCCATAGCTGCATGCGTAGCATGCTCTCTCCTCCCTCTACTCACTCGTCCTCTTCCTCCTCCCTCTTCGCCTCCTTCTCCCACTCCCTCTCGCCTTCCGCCTACTGTTGTGAGTCGTGGTAGAATCCCAAGTGCTGTCTGATAACATGTCTGTCACTCTTCCAAGGACCCCATCCACCCTTGCCATCTCCCAAGGCTCCCTGACTCAAGTGGTCTCTTTGGGGCTTTAACAAGATTACCAAATCCTCATCAGCATCATCCTCGTCGTTGTCGTCATCATCATCATCATCATCATCATCATCAGCATCATCAGCATCAGCATCAGCATCAGCATCAGCATCATCATCATCATCATCATCATCATCATCATCAGCATCATCATCATCATCATCATCATCATCATCATCATCATCATCATCATCATCATCATCATCATCGTCATCATCACCGTCATCATCAGCAGCGTCATCATCAGCATCGTCATCATCATCATCATCATCATCATCATCATCATCATCGTCATCATCATCATCATCATCATCATCATCATCAGCATCATCATCATCATCATCATCATCATCGGCATTATCATCATCATCATCATAATCATCAGCATCAGCATCATCATCATCATCATCATCATCGTCATCATCACCGTCATCATCAGCAGCGTCATCATCAGCATCGTCGTCATCATCATCATCATCATCATCATCGTCATCATCATCATCATCATCATCATCATCGGCATTATCATCATCATCATCAGCAGCAGCATCAGCTTCATCATCATCATCATCATCATCATCATCATCATCATCATCATCACCCCCTTGCTCCTCCTATCCGTTTCGCCTTCGTCAATGCCGCGCGTCCCGCTGCTAGTTGAGCACTTCATCGCCTCAGAAAGGTGACCAATAACAAACGTGCGCGTGAAGAAGCAGTCAGAATACCGGGAAGCACGAAGCTGCTCGAAATGACTGCACGAGGCCAACAGCCCTCCTCATCAGCATTATCCTTCTGCTCTTCGTCCTCTTCCTCCTCCTGATCCTCATTATTTTTTCTTCGCCATGCTGTCTGGCCATTCTGGCACGTAGCGGCAGACAGCGCGGCCTGCCTCGCGCAGCAAGACCGCGCCGTGCACGAGCAGAAAACGACCCCGACGATGCCCAGACCCAGCAGGCGACGGATGGCATGGGGTCGAGATCCCCAGGAAGTACAGGACAAAGGCTCGTCCTGATCCTCCTCCTCTCCCTCAGTTCGTTCTCATCGTCCACCCAGCGAGAGCAGCCTGCGGCGTCTCCGCCACAAGCGCCGCGCGCAGCTTGCACGCCCCATCCACAGCTGCGCCAAAAGCCTGCCACGCGCGCATGCAGGGCCCGTGATCCATCCTCATTCCCCTCGCGCAAATTCGGGAAGAAAAGGAGGAAAGTTGAAACCCAGGAGGCGGAGGAGAAAAAAACACAATCAGGCATAGACGGATGTCTTAAAGCGTTGTGTGTGCATTCCCCTTTTCATGATCCCAATCTCTGACCAGGCACCACGCAACAGCAACCAAAGAGCCGGAGCACAATACGTGCCGAGCGAGAGTGATATAAGCCCCCCACCACATCAAACCGCAATGCATCCCAGCGGATGGGATGGCCCGTGTTCCATCGTGGTGACGCTTCACAAAAAGACGTACGAATGGGGTCACTCGGGGATTCCGCGATTCCCCATCTCCCTTGACTCTTTGTGTGTTATTGGGTCATAATTTGTCGCCCCACCCGTTTCCAAATCGCGATGGGCCCTGAACGGAACTGCCAGAACGGATAAAGTGCCCCTGGAAACGGGGGGTCCTTCCCATCCCGCTTCTCCTCCCCCCTCCTCCGCCCCTACCTTCCGTTCGCTTGCCTCCTCATTCGTCTCCCGTCCCCCTGCCCTCCACAGCTTCCCCTTTTCCGCACATCGGTGCCTCTATCTCCCAGGTGATGATAAGGGAAGGGTACAAACACAAGGGTACCAGGGTGACGATGAAAGTGAGAGAACGGATTCCAGAGCCGTACCTGGAGGCTACTTAGGCCTTACTTGCAAGCAGCGCATTCTCTAAAAACAAATGACGCCTTTAAGGGGACCTCGCGCGCTGCGCGGGCAGAAACTCGATGCCGTGTACCCCACGCAATAATACGATCGGCCACTCGATCTCTCCAGCCTTGGGATGGGCGATGTTTTCACACGGGCCCACATTGCAACGTCTCAGGCTGGCGCCTTAAAATCGGATTCCGCGCTTCGGACCATGTAAGGGCGTGGCTGTTCGTTATATGCAAGGGGGCGGCCCTGGCCTCGCGCAGGCTGGATCCCATCCTGAGGTCCACTATTCGCTGAACCTCGCACGCACGTCAGCCAGCGGATCTGTGGCAGGCTGCGCCACGAAAACGCAGATCTTACACGCATGTCGTGCTTCTGCCAGCAGGAAAACATACCAGTGGCGAACCCCTCATGTTTGGCAAAATCCAACGACACCTCGCTGCCTCTCCCACAAATTTGCACGCCCTCTCTACTGCTGTGGCTGAAACTGGGGGCCCGCATCGCTACAAGCGATCCGTTTGCAATGTTCTGACTGACGCGGACTGAGCGTGCAAATGCGCTCCTGCGGCAGGCTGTCCAAAAGACTGACGTTTGGCTCAACACCACGTATATGGCGCGGGCCCGAAGAATATGCAAGCTCGCTCCAGCCCGTGGCCAAGACGCATAGACAGCCAAGAGACACGACGAGGACCAAGCATTTTCTTAGCTTTCTGTGGCGGCACTCGGAGCCGCTGGGGCTTAACGCAAGCGCACCGCAAGTCCTTGATGGGCGAGCTGCAAAATATGGTGGCAAAACCTCTGGAGGCTCAGAAGGCACTCCCTCACTTGCCACACTGAGCCACTTCAAGGTGGGCAGGTCGGGCATGACCCTCTGCAGCCCCCCGCTGATCTTACCCAAACCACGCGCGAGTCGATTTGCGGACGCCGAAGGCAACACGGGCATATATAAATTACCCTGTGACGTAGCCAACCCATTTGTATCAATGGAAACGAGGAGTTGGCCGAAACTTGTATGGACAATCGACTTGATGTGTAAGCTACTTGGGAGGCGTCACTGTGCTGAGCCCCCCAAGCAGGCCTCGAAAGTGGCGACAGTTTCACATATCGCAGCCCCCCAGGGATGGCGAGGTCTAATTTGAGTCCGCGGTGTGTACCCACTGTACTGGGCCCCCCAGCAGGCCTCGAAAGTGGCGCCAGTTTCACAGATCGCAACCCCCGAGGGATGGCGAGGTCCCATGTGAGTCCGCCGTGGGTACCCACTGCGCTGGGCCCCCCAGCAGCCCTCGAAAGTGGCGACAGTTTCACAATTCGCAGCCCCCAAGGGATGGCGAGGTCCAATTTGAGTCCGCCGTGGGTACCCACTGCGTTGGCCCCCCCAGTAGCCCTCGAAAGTGGCGACAGTTTCACAGATCGCAGCCCCCCAGGGATGGCGAGGTACCATTTGAGTCCGCCGTGTGTACCCACTGCGCTGGGCCCCCCAGCAAGCCCCGAAAGTGGCGACAGTTTCACAGATCGCAGCCCCCCAGGGATGGCGAGGTCCCATTCGAGTCCGCCGTGTGTACCCACTGTGCTGGGCCCCCCAGCAGGCCTCGAAAGTGGCGACAGTTTCACAGATCGCAGCCCCCCAGGGATGGCGAGGTCCAATTTGAGTACCCACTGTGCTGGCCCCCCAGCAAAGTGGCGACAGTTTCACAGATCGCAGCCCCCCAGGGATGGCGAGGTCCCAACCCACTGTGCTGGGCCCCCCAGCAGGCCTCGAAAGTGGCGACAGTTTCACAGATCGCAGCCCCCAGGGATGGCGAGGTCCAATTTGAGTCCGCCGTGTGTACCCACTGTGCTGGGCCCCCCAGCAGGCCTCGAAAGTGGCGACAGTTTCACAGATCGCAGCCCCCCAGGGATGGCGAGGTCCCATTTGAGTCTGCCGTGTGTACCCACTGTGCTGGGCCCCACAGCAGGCCTCGAAAGTGGCGAAAGTTTCACAGATCGCAGCCCCCACGGATGGGGAGGTCCCATTTGAGTCCGCCGTGTGTACCCACTGTGCTGGGCCCCCCAGCAAGCCCCGAAAGTGGCGACAGTTTCACAGATCGCAGCCCCCCAGGGATGGCGAGGTCCAGTTTGAATCCGCCGTGTGTTCCCCACTGCGCTGGGCCCCCCAGCAGGCCTCGAAAGTGGCGACAGTTTCACAGATCGCAGCCCCCCAGGGATGGCGAGGTCTCATTTGAGTCCGCCGTGTGTACCCACTGTGCTGGGCCCCCTAGCAGGCCTCGAAAGTGGCGACAGTCTCACAGATCGCAGCCCCCCAGGGATGGCGAGGTTCCATTCGAGTCCGCCGTGTGTACCCACTGTGCTGGGGCCCCCCAGCAGGCCTCGAAAGTGGCGACAGTTTCACCGATCGCAGCCCCCCAGGGATGGCGAGGTACCATTTGAGTCCGCCGTGTGTACCCACTGTGCTGGGCCCCCCAGCAGGCTGCGCCTCAGAGGAGTGGACTGACAGCGACAGTTCTGGAAGCTCTTCGACGCGGGCGGCACCGCCATCTCGCGCGACAGCCTGAAGCCCCCCCCCTCCCACGCCGCGGTAGCAATGGAAGGACAGCGCCGCGAGCACCGCCGACGGCCGGGAGCCGTCGCGCACGAGCTACCCCGCGATCGGCGCCACGACCTCCCAGGGCAGCGGCAGCCGCACCCGGCCTGGAGCCTGGCGCCCCCAGACCAGCGGGGCCAGGCCTGCCCGCCGCGGCCTGCGAGCCCCGCCTCGGCCGAAGTCTGGCAGGTAGAACTTTGCCACCGCAAGCATCAGCGACCCCGCGCGGGACGGCTCGCAGCTCAGGCACTCGTCGCCCATCCAGAGGACCAGTCACTCGTCCAAGAGGACCTCGAAGGGGGCCCCCTGGTTCTGGCGCGCCCGCGCCCCCTGCGCCTGGAGCGCCCCTGACGTCTGGCGCCAAGCCTCGAACTTGCACCGCATCGCCCAGCGGGCGGCCGGCAGGCGCGGAGCGCCCGACCCCTTCCGAAGCCGCGTTCGCCCTGCAGCAGGAAGGGGGGCCCGAGCGCCCACGGCCCCCCGATGGTGCCAGGCCCAGGCCAGCCGCCCCGCGCGCTCGGGCGCTGGCCGAGCCTCTCCAGCAGCCGCCGCCCCCCCAGTCTGCATCAGCGCCCCCGAGCAGGCTGCCCAGCGGACCCTGCCGCGGCTCCGATGCGACGCTGCGCGGGCGCCCAGGGGGCGGGCCCCGCTGTGCGGGAGCGCCCGCGACCGGGGGGCAGCGAGCGCCCAGCTCTCGGACCTCGGCAACAGCCTGCCTGCAACCCGCCGGCGGCTGCCCTCGCGGTCGCCCCGCTCGGGCCAGCGGCCGACCTCGGCAGAGTTGGAGTGGCTGGGGAAAATGGCCCAGCCGATTCCGATTGGAACGCGCCGCCCCGAGAGAGCATATGCGGGGCTACGCGTTAAGTTCGGAAGGCAGCCAGCGCGCCGCCGGCGTCGCCCGCTCGGCGAGGCACCACGCGGCCCACTGGCGAGACACCCGCAGCAGGCCGCGCGAGGACGAGCGGCCTTTGCCGAGAGTCAAAACGAACGAGAGTCTGTCGGGCAGGAGAAGGACCAGCTTCCCGGCAGCGCGAATATCTCGGAGGGCGCGGCACACCGCGCGAACGAGGGCCAGACCTTCGAGAACAGCGACGCGAGCCACCCAGCCCGCCCCCCCCCCCTCGACACGACCCGCCAATGACTATTAAGAACACCCCAGGGCGCGCCCTGGACGGGCGGGGGGGCTCAGAGCCGACGATGAGGCGGGCAGGAAGGGGATCGCCATCACCGCCCCCTTCACGAGCGCGAGGAGGCAGAGATCCCAGCCCCAGGCATTCCCGCGGTCGCATCGGCCCAGTACGCATTCGAAACCCAGCGATCGCTCTGCCGGTCCAGCCCCCGTGCTCGGGCGATCGGCAACTCGCGCCGAACCACGCCACGGCCCCGCTCGCTCGCATCAGTCGCACGCGCTCGCGACTCCCACACAGTCCGAAGATCTGCCCCAAGCAAGGGCAAGAGGCCGACCGCCCATCGAACTTCGGGTCAAACTCCGCCCGACAGCGGCCGAGCGACAACGCCATACTTCGCTGCGAAACGACGCGCTGCATCATCGAAGCCTGAGCGAAACTGCCCACGAGCGAGACCTTCGATATTGAAATGACCGCCGACCCCACTGACCTTGCCAACGGCGGCCACGCCCCTGTCAAGCCAGGCGAGGGCGCCTAGCCTCAAACGCCAGAGCGGGGCTCACGACATCACCCTCGCCCGAGAACACCCACCCAGACTCTCGTGGACCCCGGGGCCTCGTCGGCCTCGTGGGGGGGGGCCCGGACTGGGGAAGCGACTCCGTCGCCGGGGAGAGGAGCTCGTCGGCCCGCTCGGCGGAGGTGGCTACGCCCACACAATGATCCACTGACTCAAGACGCATCCCAGGCGCAAGAGAGAGGGCGCGCGGCCCTCGACAAGCCGATCTTCATCCTTCCACGCGCGCCCGCTGGGGCGGGCGAGACGAGGTCGAAACTAAAAGACGCCAGCGCC
>CAUYUJ010011137.1:398698-401198 GCA_963575745.1 Prorocentrum cordatum
ACGCGGGCGGCACCGCCATCTCGCGCGACAGCCTGAAGCCCCCCCCCTCCCACGCCGCGGTAGCAATGGAAGGACAGCGCCGCGAGCACCGCCGACGGCCGGGAGCCGTCGCGCACGAGCTACCCCGCGATCGGCGCCACGACCTCCCAGGGCAGCGGCAGCCGCACCCGGCCTGGAGCCTGGCGCCCCCAGACCAGCGGGGCCAGGCCTGCCCGCCGCGGCCTGCGAGCCCCGCCTCGGCCGAAGTCTGGCAGGTAGAACTTTGCCACCGCAAGCATCAGCGACCCCGCGCGGGACGGCTCGCAGCTCAGGCACTCGTCGCCCATCCAGAGGACCAGTCACTCGTCCAAGAGGACCTCGAAGGGGGCCCCCTGGTTCTGGCGCGCCCGCGCCCCCTGCGCCTGGAGCGCCCCTGACGTCTGGCGCCAAGCCTCGAACTTGCACCGCATCGCCCAGCGGGCGGCCGGCAGGCGCGGAGCGCCCGACCCCTTCCGAAGCCGCGTTCGCCCTGCAGCAGGAAGGGGGGCCCGAGCGCCCACGGCCCCCCGATGGTGCCAGGCCCAGGCCAGCCGCCCCGCGCGCTCGGGCGCTGGCCGAGCCTCTCCAGCAGCCGCCGCCCCCCCAGTCTGCATCAGCGCCCCCGAGCAGGCTGCCCAGCGGACCCTGCCGCGGCTCCGATGCGACGCTGCGCGGGCGCCCAGGGGGCGGGCCCCGCTGTGCGGGAGCGCCCGCGACCGGGGGGCAGCGAGCGCCCAGCTCTCGGACCTCGGCAACAGCCTGCCTGCAACCCGCCGGCGGCTGCCCTCGCGGTCGCCCCGCTCGGGCCAGCGGCCGACCTCGGCAGAGTTGGAGTGGCTGGGGAAAATGGCCCAGCCGATTCCGATTGGAACGCGCCGCCCCGAGAGAGCATATGCGGGGCTACGCGTTAAGTTCGGAAGGCAGCCAGCGCGCCGCCGGCGTCGCCCGCTCGGCGAGGCACCACGCGGCCCACTGGCGAGACACCCGCAGCAGGCCGCGCGAGGACGAGCGGCCTTTGCCGAGAGTCAAAACGAACGAGAGTCTGTCGGGCAGGAGAAGGACCAGCTTCCCGGCAGCGCGAATATCTCGGAGGGCGCGGCACACCGCGCGAACGAGGGCCAGACCTTCGAGAACAGCGACGCGAGCCACCCAGCCCGCCCCCCCCCCCTCGACACGACCCGCCAATGACTATTAAGAACACCCCAGGGCGCGCCCTGGACGGGCGGGGGGGCTCAGAGCCGACGATGAGGCGGGCAGGAAGGGGATCGCCATCACCGCCCCCTTCACGAGCGCGAGGAGGCAGAGATCCCAGCCCCAGGCATTCCCGCGGTCGCATCGGCCCAGTACGCATTCGAAACCCAGCGATCGCTCTGCCGGTCCAGCCCCCGTGCTCGGGCGATCGGCAACTCGCGCCGAACCACGCCACGGCCCCGCTCGCTCGCATCAGTCGCACGCGCTCGCGACTCCCACACAGTCCGAAGATCTGCCCCAAGCAAGGGCAAGAGGCCGACCGCCCATCGAACTTCGGGTCAAACTCCGCCCGACAGCGGCCGAGCGACAACGCCATACTTCGCTGCGAAACGACGCGCTGCATCATCGAAGCCTGAGCGAAACTGCCCACGAGCGAGACCTTCGATATTGAAATGACCGCCGACCCCACTGACCTTGCCAACGGCGGCCACGCCCCTGTCAAGCCAGGCGAGGGCGCCTAGCCTCAAACGCCAGAGCGGGGCTCACGACATCACCCTCGCCCGAGAACACCCACCCAGACTCTCGTGGACCCCGGGGCCTCGTCGGCCTCGTGGGGGGGGGCCCGGACTGGGGAAGCGACTCCGTCGCCGGGGAGAGGAGCTCGTCGGCCCGCTCGGCGGAGGTGGCTACGCCCACACAATGATCCACTGACTCAAGACGCATCCCAGGCGCAAGAGAGAGGGCGCGCGGCCCTCGACAAGCCGATCTTCATCCTTCCACGCGCGCCCGCTGGGGCGGGCGAGACGAGGTCGAAACTAAAAGACGCCAGCGCCTGGGGCTCATCGGCCCCATGCACTGAGCTGACCCGCAGCTCCCAAGGGGGCCGCGTCGGCCGTCGAGGCAGGCGGTCGGCCGTCATTCGGTCGTTCGCACGCCCTCAAACTAGCGGGGGGCTCAGAAACAGAAACCAAGTCCCACGCGCCCGCGGATCTGTGCATTCTGTTTTCGGCGAGCCAATCCTTCACATCAAAAAAAAACGCAGCTTCTACGCATGGCGCTGAATTTCGTTGAAGCAAAACGCGAATTCTACACTTGAAGCAGAGATGCGTAGAAGGCAAAACGAACTGCGCTTCTACACATCACGCAGCAAAGTGCACATTCGGGACCCAAAGAACATTAGATCTACAGTTCTCAATTTTCCAGGCGGAAGCGGTCTGAGGGTCTAGCCGCAACCGGAGGCTGTCAGACTTTGCGCAACTCCCGGATACGGCACGCGCCATCTGGGAGCCAA